>PVIJ01006425.1:0-92222 GCA_004024925.1 Scalopus aquaticus | reverse complement strand
TTTATTGAATAGACTGTCCTTGTTCCACTGCATTTTCTTTGCTCCTTTGTCAAAGATTAGTTGTTCATAGATATGTGGCTTTAATTCCGGGTATTCTATTCGGTTCCATTGGTCTTTCTGTCTGTTTTTGTTCCAGTACCATGCTGTCTTAATTATTATGGCTCTGTAGTATAATTTGAAATCAGGGAGTGAAATTCCTTCATTTTCTTTCTTTTTAGTTAGTAGGGCTTTAGCTATGCGAGGTTTTTTGTGGTTCCATATGAATTTCATCAGTAGTCGATCTATTTCTTTGAAGAATGTCGTTGAGATTTTTATTGGAATAGCATTGAATCTGTAAATTGCTTTTGGTAGGATTGCCATTTTGATAATGTTAATCCTTCCAATCCATGAGCAAGGGATGCCTTTCCATCTTCTTGTGTCTTCTTCTATTTCTTTTAACAGAGTTTTGTAGTTTTCTTTGTATAAGTCCTTTATGTCTTTTGTTAGATTTATTCCCAGATATTTTATTTTTTTGGTTTTGATTTTGAAGGGGATGGATTTCTTAATTTCTTCTTCTTCAGATTGGGTGTTTGCATAGAGGAATGCTACTGACTTTTGTGCGTTGATTTTGTATCCTGCTACTTTACTGAACTGGTCTATTATTTTGAGTAGTTTTTCTCCATATATATATATATATATATATATATCTCCCTATATATATATCTCCTATATATATATGGAGTTTTTAGGGTTTTGTATATGTATTATCATATCGTCTGCAAATAGAGACAGTTTAATTTCTTCTTTTCCTATTTGGATCCCTTGAATGTCTTTCTCTTGTCTAATTGCTCTGGCTAGGACTTCCAGTGTTATATTGAAAAGTAATGGTGAGAGTGGACATCCTTGCCTTGTGCCTGATCTTAGGGGAAAGGCCTTCAGCTTCTCACCGTTGAGTATAATATTGGCGGTGGGTTTGTCGTATATCACCCCCTGACTTTTTTATGGACTATACCTTCATCTCTATATTGAAGAAAACTCAGGTGCTGAGGATTGTAACACCCAGCTGCCATGGATCTCACTTCCTGAATGAGGGGGTCACTTGGAACTAGGGGTAGAGATAAGCAGCCCTGCTTGGCTTAAAACTGAACACACATAAGCTCTGGTGTCCTTGCTTTTCTGGTTTGGACTTGAACCTAGGGGCCTGAAGAAGACAAGTGGGGGAGAGAGAGTAGGTAGAGGTACTTGGAAGAGACACACAGATGAGAGAATGGGTATGGGGGGAGGAAGCTACTCCTGGTCCATGGTAGAGACAATGGCAGCCTTGTCCTGATTTCATGGTGGATTATTTGGTACATTTTGAATTCTGAGTCTCTCCGTTCCCAACTTCCTGGATCTGTCAATCACTTCTTGTGGTTCCTGACCAGAGGTTCTTTAAACTTGTGGCAACCTTTTAGGCTTTAGTGGCCCCACTTCAGATCAACCCTATTTGGCTAGGCATTTGTCCTTGAAGTAAAGGGCAATTTGAGGGGGTTGTCAGGAAACTATTGTTAGGAATATCCTTTCTTCTCTGTGCAGATTAATGTATTAAAGGTCTTTCACAAAAAGTATGCTTCTTTTGCCCTTGTACATTGAATCCCTTTCAGAGCATGTACCCCTTAATAGTTTAGGGTCCCTGGGTACCCCTTGGTCATATGCTCACAGGGGTTGTGCGGTGACATGCATCTAAGGAGGTATGAACCTATCCCCCTAGATAATGTTGTACATAGTGTTACCTCAATAAAGAAAAAAAAGAATAAGGGCCTCCCTGGTGGTGCAAAGGGTTAAGCACAGCTCTGTGGAGCTGTTGATAGCTGCTGGGAGTCTGGGAGTTTGGGAGTTCGGGAGTTCAATGCCTAGCATGGCAGACCTCTCCTGCCTCACCCACTGCTCCCCTCAGCAGTGTACTTCAGTCAATCTGCCCGTTCTGCTCTTCACTCTGTCTCTGGTTAGCCCTCTCACCACCCCACACCTCTGTCCTGCACTCCAGCTTGGGTCCAAAAATAAATCTTTAAAAAAGAATAAAACATACATTAGCTTATCAGAGCAGCTTGTTCTTCAAGAAATACATAGTTGTGTAGAGTATTTCCCAAAAACATTAGTCTACTAAATCTTATTTTTTTAAGAACATCTTTAATAGGAGACTTTGGTTGATGAAATTTTTTCTCTTCTTCGGTTTCTTCAACCAGTTCTCTAATTTCAGTGACTGTGTTCCCCTGAAACATTGTGCCCATTCTTCCTCTGTGTTTGGAGTGAGATGGTAACCAGTTGGTTCTCTGGGAATCTTTTTTTTTTTTTTTTAAGAATTATTTATTTATGCATACAAGCTGGGGTACAGGCCAGAGGCGTGGGGCGGCAAGAGAGTTCACCAGAGACAGAGTGGGGAGCAGAACAGGCAGATCGACAGAAACACACTGCTGAGGGGAGCAGCGGGTGATGCAGGAGAGGTCTGCTGCGCCATGTGGGAATCTCCTCGACCAGGTGTCAAACTCATGTAGCTGCTGCCAACAGCTCCACAGCGCAGCACCTAACCCCTGCACCACCGGGGAAGCCCCGGGGAATTTTTGTACCAATGAAGTGAAAATGTCCTGTGGCCTCATTTAGAGAAATCCCCTCCCTGTTGTCTGAAGAAACAACTCCTGAATCTTCTCTAAAGTGACCTCAGGAATGTACTTTATCTTTACATGTTAGAACCTGGCACCTAATAAAAACAAATCATCATTCCTCAACAGAAAATGAAAAATTTAAATCCCGCTCTGTCATATTTTGATAAAATTTATCTAAGAGCCAGGTGGTTACTACTTTTGCGCTTTCTCTGTCAATAAGAACCCACATGAGAAAGGAGTTTGAAAAGTAAATAAAAGCCACAAAAATATGTTCCTAAAATAATTGAAAAGTGACTGTCATAGATAGTAATACAATTTACTTTTTTTCTTATTTCAAGGTTAGTACATTGATTTCTTTCCAGGTGATAAAAGATTGTGGTATAGGTCAAATCCTTTTATAATATAAGGGATGGCATATTTTATTGATGATGTGAACGTGACTCAATTTTAACCAAATTGTTTATATTCAGATTGAAATGGGTCACCATCTGATTGGAGTTGTGAGCAAGGGAACATCAAGTCATCTTCACTCTTTTGGGGCGTCTTGCTTACTGACCCTGACTTTGGAGAAGAGGTCTGGGAATCTTGGGAAAGAGTTCATCCAACTTAGGGGGAGTAGAAATTTGGTAAAACAACAAGAAGAAAGCAACAGGAAGAGTCCAATGAAGGGTGTCAACCAGAGTTCTGAAATCTTGCCTTGATCTAGACACACCCATGGGGCTAAGCTAGGAAAAGACTAAGAAAGTTGAAGTTCTGGGCAACAAAATGTGGGAGGAATTTTTAGTTTGGAGACTGGTAGGTCAGCAAAAGAGGGACTAAGTGCTCTCTGGTTACAAGAAGTATACTTTATGACCCAGGGGTCAGAATGCTCATTTTTGAATCCTCTTCTACATGCTCTCTGGGTTGTCTTTGTCATATTCCTTAGTCTCCTTGGGTTTCATTTTCGTACACTGTAAATGGAGATGATAATGATGATGATGATAATGACATCTAACTCATAAGTTAACAATTACCAAGTCAATTCATGAGCTTGATGCACAATAAACACTGAACAATGGGTGTTTGAAGCAGGGAAAGTTTTAATACCAAAGTGATATCAACAGAGGTTATGGGAGTCTACGATCATATTGACTGATAATGTGTAACTGAGGGGCACACAGGGATAAGGGGTGCACACTCTGAAAGGGATCCAGACATGCCTGTGCACAAAGGCAAAGGAATCAGACTCTCAGTGTGAAAGACTTTTAAAAGAATTATTGTGCAGAGAAAGAAGAAAAGGAAGAGGAGAAAGAGGAAAAAGGACTTCAAGTAACAGCAGACTGAAAATTACCCATCCTCTTGACATAATGTAGGTGTAATCAACAGGATACTAAGACCCTGGGGTCACTCAGATAAGGCCTTGAGCTGGCAGATGCCCACTATTTAAAAAACCCTGTTGATTTATGTACTTTCTTAAAGTATTTAAATTCCTTTCCCCAATCCCTGCTGCATACCATTCCCCAAACAAATGCTGGAAACAGATTTGTGCAAGAGAAACATTTTACTTTTAAGGAGGTTAGAGAGTGCAGCTCCTTGATTTGTGTGGGGCCTTTGTAATTCCTGCACTCAATTCCATTGTGTGTCAGTATGGCTCCCCACACCACCAACTCAATTCTGACACTAGCTAGTCAGAGGTAATTTAGCTGGATCCCTTCTATTTTGCAACAATAACCAAAAATTCCCCTAGACTAAAAATGTAGAAATAAACAGAATTAAACTCCAACCACCCTTTTTGCATTCCCTCTTTAGGATTAACTGTTAACTCACTTAATTGCCCTCCCTCTACCACCTCCTCACTATTTTGATGTTAATTGGCTCCACCTGCATTCCTGGGAACTTGGAATGTTGATTGGGTTACATCCCTAATAAAATTCTTAGTCTGCCGGAGGTTGATAGGGGCATCAGAAGTAAACTTCTGTTGATTGCTGAGAAAACAACCTGATGAGAAAGTCAAACACCCTGATTCATGTTGCCTAGGCTTTCCAGATACTCCTGGAAATACTTAGCCCTAAATCTCCCTCACTTACTCCCCTCATAAAAATTCCAGCAGTCCTGTCATTTGGGGAGCCAGCTGTTTGGGGGGCTCTTATCCCTTTGACTCCTTAGATGGCCATCTCAAATAAAACTCCTTGAAGAATATTCTCTTGATCCAGAGTTCGGCTTTCCGTGTCCAAGTGAAAGACCCTGCTTGGTTGTTTATAATAGCATCAGATTCCATAGCTTAATGGCTCGGTCTCCACTTCAGACACCATCTGCAGAACCAAGCTGCCACCTGGGCTCCTGATCAACTAGTTACAGACTAGAGGATTCAAAAACCCTCTCCTCAGAATTCAGGTGTTGATCACAAGCTCAAATTATTGCCTGTGCTTCTGACTGGCTATAAATCAGAGGCTCCCGAGACATCCTCCTCAAGTTTGATTAATTTGCTACAACAGCACACAAAACTTGGGAAACCCACTTGCTCAGGAGATCACCAATTAATTACAAAGGCTATTGAAGGATAAAAATCACCCGTCAAATGAAGAGGACCATAGAGCAGTGAATGAGGGAAAAGGTGTGTAGCTTCCCTGCCCGCTCTAGACAAGTCATTCTGCCCAAATCTTGACAAGTTTACTCAACCTGGAAACTCTAACAAGGCCCCCTTTTGGCTTCTTATGGAGGCTTCATTACATAGGAACGACTAATTAAATCATTTGCATTGGCAGTTGAATTCAACTTCTAATCCCTCTCCCCTCCCCAGAGGTTGGGGGTGGGTTAGGAAGTTCTAGTCCTCTAATCACAAGAGCTTTTCATCTGGCAAGCAATCCCCATCCTTAGGTGAGGTCTAAAAGTCACCTTATTAACATAACAAGAGGCACCTTGATCACTTTCCACTTTTAGAAAATTCTAAGGATTTGGGGAGCTATGAGACAGGAACAGCTGATTGAAAACCAAACACATATGAAAATATCTTTTGGTTGCCTGAATGGCTATGTGTATTTCCTATGAATCTAATATCACACTTGCCAAATACAGGTACCTAGACCCTACTCCATGGTATCTATGGATTACAATTTTTCCAATTATATATTAGCTTATTTATAAAATTCTTGATTTATTTCTCAACTAATTGAGCACCTTCTATGTGCTACACTATTCTAATAATGACTCACTCAGTGATACCTGTGTATACAGACAACTCATTGGTTTGAAAAAAACCAAATTCCTTTTGGTGCCTGTTTCAGAAATGAGAAATGAGTATATAGGTAATTTAGTTTTGGTTTCCTGACTTATGTGCCACTGGGTAGCAGGACCACATTCATCAACAAGAACATAATCAAAATAAATTTGAATTTTGTTTTAAAATTCACTTTCTCTCCCATCCTCAGGAAGTGAGAAATTTTAGGCTGCTAGGATCCACCTTCCCTCTTAAATGGTTACTATGGAACGAGAAATTTTTCTTACATTTCTAGTCTGAGCAAACTCCAATTCCATCATTCTTTGCCACCCAAATCTTTTTCCTCAAGTCACTCACTCATTGTAAAATTCTTCATCCCAATTTTTTAATAGACTAATATTTTTACAAAGTTGACTTTTCAGTTGCTTGTCATCTAGCAAAAATCCTGGAGGCAAAGGTTCACAAAAGTGGCAGCCTGCTTGAAATGAGGGTAAAAGGAAAAATAGATATTACAACAAGTACCGATTAATAATTAATATATTTCTATGGCACATCATTTTTTTTAACCAATGAAATACCAGTTTCTTTCTTTTATTATTGTAAAGTTTTAAAATACAGAAAAGTGCAGGTTGAAAAACAATATGTTTAGGTTTATTGTTGTAAAGCTATGCTACAGATTGATAAATGGATGGGTATGTAAATAGGATCATATAGACAGAATTTTAATGGGAATTGTTGAATTTAATTTTATTTAAAATAACAGAAAAAAACGAAAGGAAAATGAAGGATATATTAAACTTTCAAAAATGATTCTCTAGAATTTACTCACAATATGGCAGAATAGAGAGGCTTGGATCACTATTTCCCCTAAGCAAAACTAAAAAGAATATAAAACTATAATAAAATCAGCCTAAGGAAAGATCTAAAGATTTATGAATCTATTTGGTGTTATTTTGTTTGGGAATTTTGGGGCCTCTTGGATCACAACATCTGGTTTGTTCCCCAGATTGAGATGGTTTTCAATGATCATTTCTTTAAGTGAATTTTCTAGGCCTTTCTCTTTCTCTTGTCTCTCTGTGCCCCCATGGATATTCTTTCTCTTTATATTGTCCCAGAGGTGCTTATGTTATTTTCACCTTTTTATTTATTCCTTTTTGCTACATTCTTCTATTCATGTGTTCTCCAATGTTGTGTTTCTGAGCTCATTAATTCCCTCCACTGTTTCTGTTTGCTATTGAGGCTCTCAATTTTATTTTTTATATAACTATGGTATTTCTTAGCGCTGCTTCTTCTAATTATAGTTGCCTCATGGTTTTTTTTTTTTTATATTTATTCTTCTGTTTTTCTTCTTTTGTTTTTGTTTTTTTAGTTTCATCAGTGTTGCCTGAACTGTCACGTTCTGCAGCTCCCTGAGTGAGGGCTCCTTCTGGGTTTTTGTTTGCTCTGACGTTTATGTGTCTTTCTGTCTCCTCATTTTTAATTCATTGTGGCTTTTAGCAGCGATACATTTTCAGATTCTTGTTTTTGCAACTGTTGAAGTCATCTGAGGACTAGTGCTGGTGAGGAGTAGTAGATAAAAGACAGCGGCACTTGGGCACCAAAGTGCTCCAGTAGAGTCGGTTATTTGACCTTCTGCTGTGCTGTGAGTTCAAGGGTTATGTGGTGGGGAATCCCCCTTGGTCCCTCCACTAGGCCAGCTTCTCCGCCTTAGTGTCTATTATCATCTTACCATTTTTAGCACTAGATGCAGCACTGGTTGTGGCTGTAGTTGATACAGTGTCGCAGGCTGGGAATTATTCTCTTTTCTTGCAGATTCTTACCCTGGGATGTTTACTCTGTTATTGGTAGGTGCTTGAACTCTAGTTTGTTCGAGCATTTTTTGTTTTGGTTTTAGCCCTGGGCTGGAGGGTGGCATGTATTTTGGATATTTCAATCTGGGGTTTGAGTAGTAGCCTCTTTATATTGAAATATAAATCCCATGTGCTCAGACCCAATTCAGGCTGCAGCTGTTTCGCAATAAGAGCCCCAGCCTTGAGTTAGTAGTCCTTAGGATGTGCTGCCACCACAGCAGCCCTAGTCCAGCAGCACACCCCCTATCCGAGCTCCCTGCTCTGGGTCTCTGGAGCCCCAATGAAGGCTGTGTCAGTGTCCATAGCTGTCCCCACAGCTATGGGAATTCTCCCAGCAGTCGCTGCTCTCTCTTGTGGGTTGTCCTACCCCATTATCGCTTTAAGTTCACTTAGTCTTTCCTACTCCTTTGTGCTAGACCGATGCTCTTTTTGTGTGCTCTGATCATCCACTTTTATCTTAGGAATTTTTTGGCATTCCGTGACTCCCACCCCCAACCCAGCAGTTTAGTTGTGTCTGGAGGAAGTGAGCCCGGCATCTTCACTCTGTTGTATCTTGCCAGGATTCTCTGTTTGCTTTTGAGAATATCTGTCTGCTTCCTTTATTTTTGAGTAACATTCAGATAGATAGTTTTCATGCAATTACATTTTCTTTCCCTTGGAAATTTGTAGATTGTACTCCATTGTTTTGAATGGAATCTTGCGTATTATTCTGGGGAGGATTCAGGCCAGCCTGATTTTTTTTTTTTTACCTTCTTTCTTAGTAATTGCTTGAGTGTCTGAAACATTCATTAATAAGCTTGTAATTCAATAGCCTAAATAGGATTTATTGATAGCTCTCTAGTGAACATTCTAAAAAATTAAGAAAGCAAGAGGGTACATTTTTAAGACTGCCATGCAGTCTTAGACTATCTGGACTCAGTTCTCTCTTCTAAGATTATGCTAAATGTTCTAAGATAGATAACTAATAAGGTATTAAATGTGGTACTGGTTCAGCGACAGAGGTCAAAATAGCAGTGATTTCACAGCATAGCATTTCTCTTTTGTAACTATTTCAGTGTATGCATAGACTGACATGCTGGCAGTCTTGTAGTGTCAAGAATTCTGAAGTCTTCTGTCTGGTTGTCTCTCAAATACTTTATGCATTACACCCACACTCAGCCTCTATGGGCACATCCACATCCAGCCAGTTCAAAGGGGAAGGGCATGGCCTCTCTTTTTTTTTAAACATTTTTTTTTAAGATTTATTTATTTATACGTACAAGCTGGGGTACAGGCCAGAGGCGCGGGGGTGGCGAGAGGGTTCACCAGAGACAGAGTGGGGAGCAGAACAGGCAGATCAGAAATACACTGCTGAGAGGAGCAGCGGGCGAGGCAGGAGAGGTCTGCCGCACCATGTGGGATTCTCCCCGGCCAGGTGTCGAACCCACATCGCGAGCTGTCAACAGCTCCACAGTGCAGCGCTCAACCGCTGCCCCACCAGGGAGGCCCTGGCCTCTCTTTTTTAAAGACATAAGGCTACTACTTGAACCCCAGACTGAAATATCCAAAATACATGGCACACCTAAGCCCAGGGCTAAAAACAAAAAATAACAAAAAATGCTTGACTTAACTGGAGTTCAAGCACCTGCCAGTAACACTAGCAAACGCCCTAGCATAAAAATCTGTGCTAGAAGAGAGTTTTCAAGTATTTCTTCCTCTCAGGTGTGATTGGGTGGATCAAAATCATGTGGCCACACTTGGCAGCAAAGGGGCTGGCACATGTAGTCTTTCTTCTGTTCCGTTATGTTGTAGGTGAAATTTGGGAATTCTATTATTATTAAAGGAAGAGAGTGGGTAACCAGCTGGCTTTGCTTCCCCAGTTTCTCCTCACCTGCTAGTGAAACAGAGCTCACCCTGAGAATGGGCTCCAGATGCCGCCAATTCACAGTACCCTTCACTAGCCATTCTTTCAGGTTTTCCTGTGTATTGGCAAGTATAAGAGTTTCCAGAAATACTTTCTACTAGTTCCTACAGCTCCTCAAACAAAGGGGAAAGATGAGCTTGTCTTTGAGTTTGTTTATATGAAGACTTGGCACAGTTAGTGAGAATCTTTTCGTATGTTTATGACCCACCTGGTTATGTCCTTCTGGGGAAAGAATCAGGTGAGAAGTTGGGCTCTGCTGCATCTTCTGCTGCTTGTGGCTGCTGTAGAATTTTCTGTTTGTTTGGTTATAGATTTTAAATTTTATTGAAACAGTTTGTAGTCATTACCTTGTTTATTGCTTTTGGCAATTATTTTTGCTGTTTGTGGTTTTTTTTTTTTTTTGCTATTATTTTTAAAGGATACATTTAGTTATGAACACAAGAACTGGGGTGTAGGCCAGAGGTGTGGGATGGTGAGAGGAGTCACCAGAGACAGAGTGGGGAGCAGAACAGTCAGATGTACTGAAGTACACTGCTGAGGGGAGCAGCGGGTGAGACAGGAGAGGTCTGCTGCGCCATATGGGAAGCTCCCTGGCCAGGGATTGAACTCTTGCTGCAGTGGCTGTGGATAGCTTCATAGTGCTGAGACTTAACCCTTTGCACCACCAGGGAGGCCCTTTTTTTTTGCTATTTTAATCTCATTTTTATAGTTATCAAGAGAGGGGATGTTTGTGATACAGGATTTTGCCACTTATACCATTTATAAACATCCGCCCAGCATTCCCAGTCTTTTTCTTTGTCTAAGTTTCTCCATTGCCCTCATTCACTATTCACAATTTTAACTCAGAAACTCCATAGTCTCTCTTACTTATTTTTTATTTCACTGTATTTCTTCAACTTTCTTATTCTGCTGTTGTACTTGTCTTTCTAGCTCTAATATAATTTTATTACTTTAAAAGTATTATTTGCATGTATAAATGAAATCTTGGGTGAATGAAAATAGTTGTTTATGTTTAAACAACCTTTTTAGAATCAGAAGCAGAATGAGAGCTATGTTTTTAGAGGGTTTTCAGTAATCTTCAAGCAGCAACACTGAAGGAGACGTCTGCTTTCCCACCTGATCCTGTGGGGGGTCCTCACAATGTTCCCTAAATGTATTTCTAATGTTGGTAACCCACAGACCTAAGCTTACACAATATTTTCATGCAAGTATCCAGAAATTTCATCTTTCTGCATTTGCTGGGTGATGAATTGCTTTGAACTGACAGATGATTTCTCAATAAGTTCTATATAGTGAGATGTTGCCATTAGGTAGAGATAAGAAAAAGAAAAATTTAGGCAAGATCATTGCTTGTCTGTACATGAAAGATAAATATTAGAGTAAATGTCATCCTGTTTAGAGAAATTCCATAACAAGTAGGGTATGAAAGAAATTTTTCTTAAAAAAAATCCTGACACACTAATCATCCAAATTCTTGTTCAGGAAGAAGGAACCTCTGCTAGGTTAAATTGCACCAAATTTTGTCTGAGATTCTCACTGAGATTCTCTTCTTGCAGCTGCTGATTTTATTCAACAAATATTTACATAGCCCCTCCCATACACCAGGAACTATTTTATGTCCTGTGGGTTACTAGAATGAACTGACAGACAAAAATCACTGCACTCATGGAATTTGCATCCTAAAAATACCTAAGCAAAGTTTATAGTATACAAAAAGGTGATAAATCTATGGAAAGAAGTCGAGAGTGGGAATGGTGATGGATAGGGGGAGGACTCTGAGATACTCAGGGGCTTTAGTAAAACTACTGAATAGTACTAAATGACTAAACACTAAATGACTTGATAGAAAGAGAAATCCAAATAGGAATACACAGAACATATGAAAAGTGCAAAGGTTTGCTCTTAGGACTCACAAGACCTTTCATTTCTCACATAGAGCCCCCTGTGAACCCACTCCTCTGGACCCAAAGAAATAATAATTCCACAACTCTTAGATCAGTTTCATCACTTCTTATCTCCTGACCTTCCTCCATGTGGCTGTCCCATCGAATCAAACAGTGAGGAGTCTCATCTTTGATGTGAACCATCTCATCTCATTTTACTGCTCTCCCTAAATTATTGGTTTCCAATCTTAGAGACGTCTCACTTCCTAATGTGGCAGGCATAGTGAATGATTTCATCTACCTTCTATAGTAACAGCGTGGCTTTGCCCTTCAAAGTTGTGGCAAAAAGAACCCATGTTTATTGAATATACATATATTCTAGACTTTTTTCAGCATGCTTAAAATGTGTCAGTACCAGGATGTGGCATTTAAGACAGTGGGCAATGGGCCTCCCTGGTGGCACAAGGGGTTAAGTCTCAGCATCATGAAGCTGTCCGCAGCCACTGCAGCATGAGTTCGATCCCTGGCCAGGGAGCTATCCACATGGTGCAGCAGACCTCTCCTGCCTCGCCCACTGCTCCCCTCAGCAGTGTATTTCAGTAGATCCACCTGTTCTGCTCCCCACTCTGTCTCTGGTGAATCTTCTCACCCCTGATGCCTCTGCCTACACCCCAGTTCTTGTATGCATAAATAAATATACTAAATCTTAAAAAAAAAAAAAGACTGGGCAAATCTCCAGTTTTCTCTTGCACAGAGATTAGTAGCCACATATTCTGGTTAGTGCTATAACAGCTAAGGCAAACAGCTCAGATCCTTGAATCATTGCTTGAAGTAGAACTGTCTTATAAAGTTACTGGACACATAGTAGGCTTTGGTTAAATAAAATATATGCTTACCCATTAGTGTTAAGTCACTAGGACTGAGAAGTTTATTTCTTATCACAACATAGCCTCCCCTAAACTGACCCGATCTAATAGTGAAGTGAGAGCACAGCTACAGTGCACACTTCCCAAAGCATTCTTATCACGACTGATACTTACCATCATGTTACCACTAGGTAACATGAACAACTTCCCCTCACACTGAGGAATAGGATAGAGCAGAGTTGAGGATTATAAACATTGTGTTAGACAGATCAGAGTTCGGATCTTGGAAGTGTCACTAACCATTTTGCAATATCATTTACATTTCTCAGCCTCTCTGAAGCTCAGTTTTATCAAGTCATGGCAAGTTATTTTGAGGACTAATTGATGCATCTTGTAAAGTTTGGTGCAGAGTAGACATTCAGAAAATTGTAGCCGTCATGAGAATAAGAAGGTAAGTAGTTTATGCAGAGTAGACTCAATGATGAACTTTCTGATCAGTTTAAATACACATGTAATCCTATGTCATAGCTTTATGTGCTTGGGAAACAGGGAAAAGAGCCAAATGGGGCCTTTCCAACCGTCGAAACTTTCCAATAAATAGAGGAAACTAAAGGGATGATCTGTTATTTGGGTGACAAAAAATATTTCTTCTTACAAAAAGGAATGTAGGTGACTTAAGTATACACAAAATTAAAAAGTGACCCCACAAAAAATTATACTTAAAACTAAAAAGTTAAGGCCTTGTAGATGGAGGACTTGAATCACAGCAGAATTGCAAATGACGTAAGGATAGTGTTTGAGTCAATTTTAAACATATCACATATTCAAAGTCAAGAAGCAATTTAAATAATGTTGAAAAATTTCAGAATTTGGACAATTAGAGAAATGATAGGCTTAGTAAGCAATGGAACAGTTTCCTGGAAGGATTACATCAAGAACGTTAACATTGCCAGCACCACCTTTTAGCAAGATGATGAGGGGAGCTTGAAGGTGTAGAATTAGGTCGTGTCGAAAATTGTGGAGCTTGGAGAGACTTCCAAGTCACTGAAAGGAGCATCACAAAAGACCAAGACAAGACTTGCTGTCCATCCCAGCAATTTGTCTCTTTCAAGCAGCATAAGGGTAAGATTCGGCTGCACCATCTTAGGACAGCATGTCCATTTCCAACCCACCATTCTGTAAGAATAAGTGACTTTCCAACTCCATTAACAGGGCAGTGAAAAAATTAGGTAATCAGCTATGAACATTATACATTTATGAAACTACATCATAGGAGGTATTATTTCATTCAGATTGCAGGCAAGACAAGGTTTCTATATAGAGAAAACCTCTCTCAGGATTTACTACTTGAAAAAAAACACCCTCCATTATCAGAGAAGTTTCTCACTTCTCTGTAACAAGGACCCTAAGGAACAAGATTAGAACTCATCAAAGAAAGATTAAATAGGATTCAGCCTAGTTTTAGCAATCAAGATTTTAACATCTTTGTAAAGAAGTAAATTGTGTGTGAAGAATGAGGCTACTTTTGAAGAGGAGGATTTGGCTCTTCATAAATTGTTCTATCCCATTCTCCCCTGACCACACTGTGATGAATAACAGAGCATTTGCTAAGCTTCCGTAGCACTTTGAAATTTCTATTAACACTATTTCTTTCCTCTCAGAGAAGCCCACATTTGGGTCCCTCACAACCAGACAGAATATTCTTCTGAGTAGGGTTTCTAATTTGCTAATTTTGCTTTCTATTTTCTCAGCTGCATTAGGTTCAGACTCTTCTGAAGAGTGCTTTTTGAAACCTGTGAGAATGTTTTCCTGCATCTTTGAGGGTCCAAAAACCACCATTGTGAGCGAGGCAAACACACAACTTGGCTTAGTATAACTGCAGACTGTCAGTGCTTCTCAAATCTCAATGAATGGGAATACACGTCATTTGGAGATCTTATAAAAATGACTCAGCAGGTCTGGAGTATGGCCCAAGATTCTGCATTCTTTCAAGTGATGCTGTTGGTGCTTCTTGGGTCATCCTTTGCATCAGCATCACATATGGGCATCTTACAGGATAATGCAGGGATGTGAAATAGTAGGAACATTTGACAGGAAGATGAAACCAGATACATCCTGACTCATCATTCAATTGCTTTAACCTTTGGATTCCTCATTTATAAAGTAGAATAATTACAAAACATACGTCACAGAGTTGCTGTGAAAATAATTAATGTTGTCAGTATAAAGAAGTACAATATTATCACCGTAGACGATTCCTGGGAAATGGAGTTAATTTTTCCTCTCCTAAAAATGATAGAATTGTTTTATAGGAACTTTATTGCCAAGAAGTTCCACACATGTGATAATATGTCAATCTCATCTGTATCATCTTGCAATGTTTCTTGAGAAGATTAAAAAAAAAAAAGTCAGTTATCACCCTGGTCTGACATACTTCTTGGTGCTCAGTTCTAGTCAATTTGAGGCATCCTTTACTCAGGTTTCTCAACCCCCAAGTTGCAAAGTTACTTGAGATCCCTTACAGGACATAGTTTAGTGAAATAAAGATAATTCTTGGCAGAAAAGCTTTTTAATGAAACACAACAGTTGTAATTACCATTGGGAACTAGAAACATTATGGATTATGATAAAATCTATTTGATTTGCAAAAAGATACAGTGCAATTGAGCCCAAGTAGCAATTAATAAGTTAGCAGGGAACATAGGCAATATAGCAATAATTTATTTTTATGTTCTAAGTTAAATGTTTCAATTCTCACAACATATTTAATTCCCGAATTTGGGAAATAATGTGCAATGATTTAGTTCATTAAGCCCAATAAGAAAGCCAAACTAATTAGGTTTAGGTTAGTAGCCAGCTAGGAAGAAGGGATCAAAAGTGTCTATATTTAAGGTCTTCTAAAAAAAAAAAAATGAGCGTTAATATTAATCCATGGCCCTGAGAATTTTTCAGAAGACATCTCTGCATTACTTCTAATAGGCTTCTTGCAAATCATCATGTTTTCTGGAAACATTCATAGAGAGAATTTAACTTCAGGAAAGTGACAATCTGGCTCTGTCTCTATCTCTGACTTTAAGTAGGGAGACCTGAAAATCCACTCAACAGGGTCACATTTTAGAAGATGCAAAAGGCATAGACCCAGAGAAAAGTAGGAATATTGATTCACTGCAAAAGCTATCAGAGCAGTCCACTCCTCATGGAGTTCCTATGCTTTCAGGATTAAGTTTTCCTACAGTTAGAGAAAGGTAAAGAAAGAATTGTTGACCTGTGGGTAATGGGGATTAGTTTAGGCCACTTTGTTGTAACCAAGTTTTGTTGTAACAAGCTCAGCATGCTTTGGTTCAACACTTTTGTTGATTTTGTTACTGCTGCTGTGATTATTATTACTGCTACTGTTATTTTGGTTCCACATAACATAGACATGTTCCTAAGAATTACCAAATAGCCAATTATAATGACATTTTCTACCTTGCCTGGTACTGAATTTCCCATAGATGAGTGCAAAAACAGTCAGATTTTTTCACCTATTTTCTGCAATGACAAAACTTACTAAAATTTCATTAAAAATGTGGATTTCATTAAAAAAACTTTATCAAGTAAAATATAGAACATTTGATGCAAGATTTGGAGTTGAAATTTTTCATTTATGAAATCAAATGCTATATTCCTTCTCGACAGTGTCCAATTTGGGTTGCTATTCCACTTTCAGAAAATGTCTCATTAATCTCTCTGTATTTTTTAGATTTATTTTATTTATTTATGCATACAAGAACTGGGGTGTATGCCAGAGGTGCGTGTGTGTGTGTGTGTGTGTGTGTGTGAAAGAAAGAGAGACAGACAGAAAGAGAGAGAGAGAAAGGGAGAGAGAGAGAGGATTCATCAGAGATGGAGTGGGGAGCAGAACAGGTGGATTTACTGATATACGCTGCTGAGGGGAGCTGCAGGCAAGACAGGAGAGTTCTGCTGCGCCATGTGTGTCAGCTCCCTGTCTGGGATTGAAATCATGCTGGAGATAGCTTGATAGGGCTGAGACTTAACCCCTGTGCCACCAGGGAGGCCCTCTCTGTATTATCTTTAAAAGAGAACTTCAAAACCTTGAAAATTATTTAATACTGGAGTAATACCAATTTCTTGAACAATAACAAAGTTAATGTAACAAAAGCCATCAGGTTTGGAATTATTTTATGAAAATGTTTAATTCAACTGTTTCTTTGGAATGTAGTAGTCATAGTTTGGAATTTAAGTTACAATTCAGTTCTATGTGGTTTTATGCTACTCAGTGTCTGAGAATACAAATGTCATTTAAAGTTAAGGCTTCGCTGTTCATTTTGAAACAACAATTTACAAGTGTCATATTGTCATAGAAAATAAAAATTTCTGTAAAAAAATTTGCACAAAATTTTATGATGGTACAAAACATGAAGCAATAATATACCAGTAAAATGAAAACATTTTACTACAGAAAGTTTTATAGATTTCAATAAAGAAAAAATATGTTATTTTTCACCTTTAAAATTATGAAACAATCTAAAACAATATAAACTGAACATTTTGTAACACTGCCTTTACAAATTAATAACTTTATAAACATATAATTTTTAAATATATTTATCAGTGCAAGATACTTTAAAATTTAAAGTTTCAGTATCATTTTTCCTTGGCTGAGGACAACGGTAAGTCTGTTGCCTTAAAAAAAAGTCTTACTTAGTGCTTTTGTCCTGGTGTGATTATAACATCTGATGAATGCCTCTGAGGACAAAAATCTACTCTTCTTTCATTGGTGATCAATACTTTCCTGGAAATAAAGGGAATTCTCAATCCAATTAAGCCAAGATGAATGGACTGTCCAGTCTGTGATGCAAATGTGACTCCCACAAATGTATCTGAGTGAGACCTCTCAAAGAGCAGGAAGGGCAGAAGATCTAAAAGTTCTTATGTACAACATGGCATGGCACAAATACACAGAAAAACAACCAAAGTTTCTTTGGGTTAATTCACAAGCTGCCAGCTAATAGAGTTACTTCCCTGTTTTTTTAGAGGTTTAGGTCTTGCCAGCCCCAAGGCAGTTTTTTTTCTTTGTGAATCCTTAGAAGTTTCTAGAAACATTCATCCACATCTGTTTTTTTTCAGGGTTGCGGCTGAATAAATTTTTTAAATTTTTGTTTTGACTTTCCTAGCCCCTCCATCCCCCTTATCTTAAAACACTTCACCTCCAGGCACAAGAATTTATTCTCTTTCTTAGATAAACTGTTCTTTCTGTCACTTCTTTTGTCTGAGTCAATCCCCAAACAAGAAGGTTCTCATTTTGCATATTTGCATTCAAAAATTTCATGGTTTGGATATTTGGAGAATTTTTTTAGTTTTTTTTTGGGGGGGGGGTCTCACTTGAAAGCCAATTAGTAGTATTTCTTCCCTCAACCTATAACTATTTCTGTTAAATGCAAACATTTCTATCAAAGATGATTTTGATTGGAATAGGTATACAAATGATTGAAGGAAAAAGGATACTGTCACTTTAACCAGTTAACAAGAAAACCAAAGTTAGACTTTGGAGGGCAAAGTTAGGAATTTCCCTTATTTATTTATTTATTTTTAAACATAAAATCTAGTAAAATTGTTTGCCATTACCAGCAGGTTAAAGCTGAGAGTTTCTTTTCTGGACAATGGCAAATGCTTAAATCCTAAGAGAAGAAAAAGACAGAATAGGAGAGAGAGAGTTTACATTTGAAAATACATTCCATATGAAAGAACAGTAAGAGAGAATATTGCAGCTTTATACAAAAGGGTCAAGAGACATGAAATTGAACTACAGAAAAAGCAGAACAATTAAGCCACATTGCAAATCTTCAGAGCCCTTGCCTTCCCTGGGGCTGACGTCTCACACTAAAATATACTTTCTTCTTAGTCAGTGGGCCACCAGGGTTTGATTAAAGAGTAGGGCTTTCACCAGCAAGAAACAGAGCGGGTTGTTAATGTAACACAATGAGAACCAGTACAAACAAAAAGGCACTTGAGAGGACATAGACTAGCCAGTGCCAAGGAGTTTTCTTGCGGTTGTCGGCAGCACACCCAGTCGCCAGCAGTGTTCGGTGATGGCACAGTTTTCTGTATGGAGTTCACAAGCACGAGGTTTAGTACAACACTGGAAAACATCAAGAAAATTTGACGGTATTGCTTTGTAAACAGAGCTGACACACTAAATTGGTACTGAGTATACAGTACTTTAAAATAAAACATCCTATTCCCTCTTTGCCTATGTAAGTCAGGGCAGTTATACACAAGTACAGCTTCAGGAGTCCACTGAAATGCGCTTATTCTAATATATTCTGGGCACTGGATTACAGGAAGCATGTCCATCAAAAGGGCCCCACGGAATACACATGGTGCCAGCATCTTGGATTTTGCAGTTTCCAAAAAGTATCCATAAAAGGGAGAGGAGAGAGAAGGGGACAGGGAACTTGAAATGAATTATTCAGTCGATCATACTTGGTCTCAACACCAGCATTTGATTATTCAAATTAAACCAACAGATAAAAGCTGACTGTACATGATTCCGATTGTTAACACAGCTAACTTGTTCATGTCTGTCGGCCATACTCATCGAAGCTCCTGAGAAAAGCCTGGCTCAGCGTCATCAACGCACTTCCAGCCTGTACAGTGAAAGATCAACAGTTTCCCAGCACGCTCACTCAACGTAGGTCCCTCCACATCAGCCTTCCGACGGGTCGCGTCACCTCAGCCTTCATGCCTCCGAATAAGAACTCTGTGTATTCAGTTTGTCTTTTTTCAACTTCACACCATCCACAAGTTCAAAGTTATAGTTCTCCAGGGCAGATAAGTTTCTTTCTGACATCCCGTTGTGCCAACAGGCACAGTACAGCACGACCCCGCAGACAGCACCCAAGAGGACCCCCAGCGCACTCATGGCAATGATGGTAATGAGAATGGGATCCAAGGTCTTCAACACGTTGCCTGGCTTCCTGGAGATGTTCTCATCGCCTTCTCCTGCACCCTCATATCCTGCCGTGCTCCCTAGGAAGAAACCCAAATTGCTTCATAAGCCCTGACAACATACCAGCGATAGAAAAATAGAGAAGAAAGAAAAGAAGTAAATCCCACACTTCAGTTTTGTCTTTCCTCTCCCAGGAGGCTATTGGAGATTTTTGAATCTCCAACGGTGCTCGACGCTGCCGTCGCTAAAAAACACCAAGGTTTACTTTGACTCCTCACTGGTTTGGAGGTAGGAAGGCAGAGTATGGGGGACCTCATGCTGTGATTTGGACAGAAATCTTAGCACATGGAAACAACTGATTTGGGGTAAATAGTGAGGGTTAGTGCTAATCTAATTCAGATTTCATGCAACCCACCATCTGTACTCAATTGTAACCTGTGTTTTTAGTCCTTGGTCAGAAATGTGGTGATTAAATTTTGCAAAATGCTTAGTCATACATTTGTGTCTAGTGGGGGAATCTCTCCTCTGCCCTGTGCATTTGCCTGATACCAAAACCAGGCATGAGGAAGCCTTCCAAAGCTGCCCTTTCATGTGGGGTCTGTGTGTGGGAACGGTTCACACAAGTTTGTTCATCCACAAACATGTTCCACGTAACATCTTCAAGTCAAATGTATCCCTTCCCCCCATCTAAACTGATTTTACTTAAGAAGGAGAGATCTTTCAGAACTAAGGAATGCATGCTGTTGACATTTGATATGACTTATGGCTTAAATCTAGAAACTGTCTGTGTTGTGCTGAACAGAACACATTCAATAATAAGCATCTTTGCAGTCCTCGTAGAAAGCCACTGGAGACAGTCATACTGTTCTGCAAGTTCAGTCACTGGGGAAATATTTTCTTTAGAGTGGAACATGAGAAATTATTAACATGGGAGCTGTGAGTCTAGAAACAAGACCAAAATGTTAATGCACCACATGTATGGTTGCTTACTCAATGGTGTTCTGATCAGCAAAGATTGAAGAAAACTAAAAATATGAAATGCAAGCCCCTAGACAGGGACAAAGAAGTCATGGGGCATATTAATATCATCTCCCTTGATAAAAGATTGTTTTGAAACAATCTCTAATACACTTTACACCTCAGCGTGGACTAATAACTAACCCTGTATGAGCCATGTTCGAATATTAACCTCCTATTGATAGGGTCATATTTATTGGTCTCTATCAAGTTCAAGTCTGGCAATAGTAGGTCCACATTCCTAAGGGCAACAAATGCTGATGTTGACGGGCAGGATATAGAACTGTTGGCAGTAGTTGTGAGTGTTGCCGGGACAAGTGTCCAATAACCCACAGCTTCTAGACAAGAGGTACAGAAAATTATGAGAATAAAATAACATCAAGCAAGGCCTAACTCGGATCAGATATCTTACACTTGATTATAAATCAGTGTTCAATGAAAACACACATTTTCAAGTCAGTCAGTCTAAGGTTCATGGGTACCCTGAGCAGCAATGCAGCTTAAGGCAAGTCTGTTCTGAGTTAGTCTCCTCATCTGTAAAATGGGAATAAATATTCCTCAGAGAGGGGTTGTGCAGATTAAATAAATGGATGTAAAGTTCTCAGAACATACTAGCTCGCAATAAATCCTTGTCATCATCAACACGAATATCATCACAAGATCACCACTAACACAAAGCTAGGGTTCCCCTAAAGGAGGCTGGGAACAGATGACTCAATCATGACAGATAATCATAGAAAGTAGGCTCATATCTGGAGATCAACCAGACACAAGAATTTTGACTGGTTTCAAATTACTATATGGAAATTATGGTAAGTTTTTGGGTCAGTCTTCTCTAGTTTCCCATTTGCATAGGGAAAGAATTTCACAGAGGGAGAGAATTTCACTTCTTCACCTCCAAGTCCTTTTCCCAACTCAGGTAGGGAACATCGGTGCTAGCACATTTCCCCAAGGTCAACCACTTCCAGAAGCTGGACTTGTCACTGTGGTGCTACAAGTCTTCAGGGATGCTTAGAAGGAACTCTGTGACAAAAATCCAATCCATTCTATCATGGGCATTAATGTTTATTTTTTGAATTGTCTTGATATACCAGTATACTAAGCTTTCAGAAAGTTATTTACACACGTAATACAAGTAATAGTAAATAAAAAAAAAAGTTGTTCAGCAAAATAAATTTACCTGCTTCAATTTTATTTTCCGGCTTCATTTTATCCAAGTCTGCTGGTTCTGACAAGTCAAACAAAATTGAAAGAGATATTTAAACTGCCTAGAAAATATAATACACACAAACAACCTAAGCCCTTACACACACACACACACACACACACACACACACACAGTTTCCTTTAGAAGTTTTAGTAAAATCTGACTTCACGTAAATGTAGAGCAACAAGAGGCAATGCTAAATGGCTATGAAATTGGTTTCAGATCTAAATCCAGGTAGCACTGCTGTTAGCAGAGGGTGTTATTTTAGGAGAAGAGATGGCAGGAGAGAAATGATTTTGGTCTCTGGAGAGTGAGGAATACCTGGTGAAAGCAGTAAACAGAAGTGTGGTATACATGTGGCGACTATTCTGTGTTTTTGTAGGTAATTGCCTCCTAAGTTTGAGAAGCGCTAGTTTGGTTTCCCAAGTAGTATGTCAGCTCTTTGAGGCCAGAGACCATGCCTTGTGTCTCATTAAAAAAAAAAAAAAAAGTCTCTGGTGTTTGCTTCAGCAGCACAGATACTAAAATTGGAATGATACAGAGACGGTTAGCATGACCCTTGTACAAGGATGACACACAAATTTGTGAAGCATTCCATAATTTTTCACTCATGAGAGAATTTAGGGAAATTGAACAAAGGGTTAGGAAAAAGGCAAAACTTGCAGGCAAACCATGAATCTGAGATATACAGCAGGGGAGGGGAAAGGAGTCAAAACAGAGGAGAGAGGAGCACATGGTATTACGGTGATGGTTCATGGAGGGATGTGGTGGTGGGAGATTTATGGGGACTGCACCTGAGGGAAGAAATCAAATATTGTATAAAAACAGACACTGATGTAAGAAATAAAAATCTCTGGAAGAAATGGAGTCCTGGTACCCCTTATGGTTCTGATTAGAGGGCAGGGGTTTTGAGTACTTTATTCACTGCTGTACCCCTACCATTCAGTGTACAGACTATAAATAAGTGCCTCAATAAGTACTTTCGTATTAATTCATGAACAATAGATAATAGATAATCTCCTAGCACCCATGGCTATTTGAGAACACATATTTGATGAATACAATTACTTTAGACATCTTTTTAGAGAAAGTGTTCTAATGGAGTTTGGGTTGTAACTCAGAGTACAGTGCATAGCAACAACTACAGCTAAGTAGATTAGTCACAGGAATAGAAAAAGGTCATGGAATCATCTTAGCCAGCTATATATTCATTAGAGTATGGGATGTTGCTTAGCACATAGTATATGGTCACTTAGAACTAGTTGAGTGAACTGAGTTTATTTCTTTGTTTTAGCTGGTGGAGTTTGCTCTCACATTCCCAAACCATCTTCATCATTATCCTCATCTTGGAATAAACAAGCATTGGTATTACATGCACAGTGTAACTACTTGAAGTAGATTAACATAAAATAGACTTGGAGGTGGGTAATTTGTAAAGTAGTTGCACCTGAAATACTAAGTCTTAACATTTTCAGTGATTTGCTAAGTATTGTGGCATTAAGTAGATTTCTTTACATAGTATGAAGAAACAGACCTCTAGTCATTATTCTTTTTTCTCCAAATTTCTTCAATTGACCTTACCAAATTATTGCCTTTTTAGGAATTACATATATTCAATATATTGTATAATAAGAGCATTGTAAATTGCTGAAATGACTAAAACCCACTGTAGCCAACAGGCTTCCTTTGTCTTAAGTTGGCCCAACAGGCTTATTCCATTTTGTTATAATTAACATCCTACTATATAATGAGATATAACAAAAGTTTAAGTGTAGCAAATGGAACTTAAGACTAATTACAGTGCTATTACATTGCCATTAGTGGTGCTATTTAAAATTATATATCAAGAACTAGGGAATATGAATTAGTTTTCACTGTCAGACTTTTCCCATATATATCAGACTAATAAAAGACAAACACTGAAATACTAGACAAAGTCTCTAAGTCGCATTTTTTTTTAGTAATCTCAACTATTTTTAGTTAGTAATATCTACTTATTTGTAATAAAACAAAGAATTAAGGCTTCTAAGAGTCATTAGGGATGTAATCTTAATTCAAGGAGATCAAAATTCTCATAGGCCTGCTGCTTTGATTATATATCAAGATATTTGGAATTATCCAGATGTCTGAGTTTTCCACCTCCCATCAAAATGTTTTGGCATGCGTATACAGCCTGTGAACTGTGAGTTTCTTCTTTGCTATGCTATCTGGATTCCACATTCCTCATGTTGTTTTTGTAGAAATTAATTAGACATTCTAACTGAACTACTGTAGGTTAGGTAATGGGGCAGTTAAAAGTAAACTGACATGATTTTATGTTTTTTACATCAGACTATGTATTTAATATGATTTACTTATAGGACAAATTGGAAATTTTAGGTCTAAATAAAAATGACAATGACCATCACATAGAAAGAACTGAGTCCTGGGTAAGTGCTTCACTGATTTCCTCAGCAACTCACACTTACTTGCACAGTCCTCTTGTGAAATGTGGTTATTAATACTGATGTCATCCACTGCAATCCCACCAAGGTTTCCTTTTCCGATTTCACCCTCAAAAATCACCTAACAAAATGAGATCATTTCACAGTATTTAAATGCTCAGTTCCAAATAGCAATGTTTACAAATGCTGGGTCAGCTGAAGCTATCGCACATAAATTAAATCCATGAGACCTCACATTAGCACACACTTTGCTCATCATTTCCTATTAAACAGCTGGTGATGGCATGAACTCTATTCATGCCCTCTTTTTATAATACAAAATTTAAAACTGTAAACAGTAGCAATTAAAAGAAATGGCACATAGTGAGAGCCAAAGTAGATTATAAAGTACCATCTCCCCTTCTTTCTGAATGAACTGGTGTTATTCCTGTCATCTAGAAGACTGTAAAATATACTACTGAGATTATCAAACTGCAGCAATATTTCAGGTTTGGGAAACACCTTATATAATTTTTGGAAATATTCTCACACCCAATTTTCATACCCTTGAAACTATTAACCTAGTGGCCCTGAAGCAGCTGCCCTCCCTAACTGCGGGAGTGGGTTATACCTGATAAAGCTTCAAGGATTTGTGGAGTAGGACACGCCCTTCTTTCCAGTGGTCTCCTTGGTGTCCAATGGCCATCCACACTAGCTGGTCATACTCCTCTGGCTTCTGGTAGCGCAGTTTAACCCTCAGCGTGCCCACGTGAGAACCAGACATGTGATACCAGAAGGTCATGCAGTGGGCAGAATTCTGGGAATAAACTACAGGGCTCACGAGACGTGCCACTTTGCCCTTCTGGTTTTCATCCGCTTGGGAATAGATGAAGTTGCCATCTCCTGCTGTGACAAAAACTGTGTTAGGGAGAGTGACCAACTTTACTGCGCCTTTGTCTCTTTTCTTTCAAGTTTCATGGTGTAAACTGTCTCTCCTGGGCTGAGCACCAAGATTCCTAATATGCAGTAGAAAGAGAATGGTGTGAAGTTGCTGGGGAAGCTCTTTGCACCTAAGGCTGCTCTCTGAGCTTCTGTGAATAGGCATTTGATGGGGGAAGGTTGTAAAGCAGTGTGAGTTTAAATGCCACTTATTTGGAATGCACGGTCACATGGACATGGGCTTTGACTGAAGTCAGCTTTACAGACTTGCAAGCAGATTGCAAGCACTGGGAAGACCTGTACGGTTATTTTTATGCATCTTTAAGATTGCTCCAGCAATACCTGTGTGAACACAGACATTAAATGGAATAATTCAGATGTAATTTTATTTGTCATTTGTGCAGCATGAGTTCCGGTTGATGACACTTTGGCCCTTCTAAGTACCTGACAATAATAAAGTTGCAGTTTTTGCAAATAATCTAGCAATCCTCTCTATCCCCAATGAATTATTTTTCCTTAGTTTATTTTAATGACTTTCAAATTCCTTAAATACATTGGAGAGCTTGAGGATCAACTGTAAGTCCAACTTCTGTTTGATGTAGGCTTCTGGTTCAAGGAGAAGCAAGGTTGCATTTTTGAGGCTTATTAGACCATGCCATTTTGGCAATGTAGACAGTTGCCAAGCTGGGAGGACTTACTCTTAGCTTTCCATTTAATTACCCCCAGTGGGAACATTTTCTCCTGCCACCACCTGGTCTAAACACACAACTCATGTTTCACTGTTTGTTCTGCAAATAGAAATCACCTACTCTAAAGCCTCACCTGATGTAAGTGTGAATCTGATATTCAGGCCTCAGTGGGCAGGGGGTTGTTTTGTTTGCTGCCCAAGAGACTTGTGTGTTTGTGAGATACTTTTCACTGTGCATCTATGGGCAGGTCCTTGTACCTGTTTGCCTGTGAAAACAGCATTCAGGTGGAAGAGGAAGTACTAGTGGGGAGCTTCTTTCATCTGACTGCTTATATGAGGTTGCCCCCAAACACGCTTAATAAAACCCATATGTGGAATGATAAAAGGAAGATGGAAATAAGTCACAGGTCTGGCAATGTGTTTGATGCTCTCTGCCTTTGTGTGGTGTCCCCCATGACCAAGCAGACTCAGTCGTTCTGAGGGTTTTGTTTCAACTCACTAATTTACCAAGTGGTAAATCAGTAATTTGCCCTATCTTTGTGGCAGTGTATTTTTTTTTTAAGATTTATTTATTTATACATACAAGCTGGGGTACAGGGCAGAGGTGTGGGGTGGCGAGAGGGTTCACCAGAGACAGAGTGGGGAGCAGAACAGGCAGATCAGAAATACACTGCTGAGGGGAGCAGCTGCTGAGGGGAGCAGCAGGCGAGGCAGGAGAGGGCTGCCACACCATGTGGGAATCTCCCTGGCTGGGCGTCGAACTCGCATCGCGCACTGCCAACAGCTCCACAGCGCAGCGCTCAACCGCTGCGCCACCAGGGAGGCCTGTGGCAGTGTATTTCACTGAGATGAGCAGTGTGTCCGTCCACCAAGGTGGACAGGTAAACACATATCTGGCCTTGTATCTATTCCCTCCCACAAGTCTTATGGAAAAAAAACAAACAAACTGGAGCGGGAAATGGTGCAGAGAGGAAACACATTTATTGAGTCCATGAAGTTTATTTTGGTGACTCAGGGACTAGATGGTAAAAGGAGAAAACTGGTCTGGTTGAGGAGGAATTCTGCCTGAGAAATCTCTCCTCCCTCCAGGATACTGCCATTGTGGTCTTTCAAAAATTTGCCCATGTCTCTTCTCTGCTTAAAACTCTTGAATGGCTCCTCACTGCCTTCAGGTTACCCTCACTTCGTCACACAGCAACTGCGGCTACATGCCCATGCCACACATCAAATTGACTCACGTAAGGAAACTGTTCAAACCATGCCACTTTCAGGTCACACACAGCCCTCTGTCCTGCACATCTGTGTACATGCCATTTCTTATTCAAGCCCGGTTGAGACTCTCTCTAAGACAGGACTGCTTTGTCCGAACAGAGGATCTTTAACCACTGTTGCTCTCCACTGCCATTGGACACCCCAAACCCAACCGGACTGTCGTTATTTCCTACTCAGAGTCAGACTGTGAGATCCTCAAGAATAGGGCCTCCCGCCTTTATACCCACACATCCAATGCGGCATCTACCATGTAACAGGGCTACTCAAACAATATGTGTTTGATGAGCCAGGACAGATTTTGGGTTTCAGGAATCTTCTGTAAGAGGGTACATAATTTCACTGTTAGAGGTCATATGCTGAAAATCAAATGGTGTTCCTTTAAATAAATTAAAAACTAGGGAGCAGGATAGTTTACTTAGTGTTAATTTTTAAAAATCTCAGTGACCGATTTGCAGAGTGCCGCCTGCTCTCCGCTGTCAGTTTGTGTGCATGCCCTTTTCATCTAGATTTTTTTTTTCATGTTAACAAGTTCCTGCTTTTCAAATGTCAGGCTCAGTAAATGATTGTGCTTCTAGTGCCATGGGGGACTCTCACTAGTTAGGGCAGACCTGGCATTACAGCCAAGTGAATCTGGGAGTTTGTCTGGAAGAACAAAAGGGACAAATCCTTTTGAAGGAATCACACTTCTCAGATGTTAATCAAGACAAGCCCTCCTTTTCTGATACTTCAACACATAAAGAGCTGATATTTTTCCTTTCAGGGTTTTTTATCACAATTCTGGGTCAGGAACTCTGTCTTCATTTTCTCAATTAGCACTTTACTTCTGCAAGCCTTTTAGCTTTTGTCTCCGGCTAACATAGCTTTTAACCTCCTTTGAATGTCAGATCCTACTGAGCCATTTTGCTTCACTTTGCATCAATTTTTCCACCATTACTGCCTTCATTTCAGCTAATTGCATTTGGTTAATTTGATGCCATTTATATGTACAGTGCCATTTACAGTCAAAGTATTTTAAGTTTTCTAAAACTGCTTGTCTTAAGACTCAATTGAAAGTGTCTCAGAATTGAAGGAGTCCCAATTTTATCCAATTTCCTTGTCATTTTCATTAGGCAAGAAGGTAGCTATGGTGGAAGGAGGCCTATTCAACTTACTTAATAGTTATGTTCACTGGGGACAAAAAGTGAACAACAAAATGGGAAAGACACAAAGTACCCTCTGCCCATCCATTGGCCTACCAACCCATCCTAATAAAGCACCAGCATGGGAGGAACTTTGCTTAATGAGATTTCTCAGAATGAGCAAATGTTCCTCTGGCGTGTCTTTTGGGAAGCCACTACTTGAGTAAGCAGTCCTGTATCACTGAGTAGGGCGGAAGTTTGTGGGCTGGGTGTGTGTCTATGTTTGTACTTTTTGCAGGACACCACTGATTCTTTATTCCCTGTCTCGTGGAGTGATGAAATGACCAGGAGGAAACAGTGGCAGTGGACTGGAGTGAGCAGGAGTGGCTGCTGGCTCCCTCTCTTCTCTACCGTATCCCTCCCTCCCTCATCAGTAATAGAGAGAAAGTAGGTAGGGGATGCGGTGGGCTGTGAGGTGCGGTGAGGTTTCTAGCTGCTCAGAAGATTTCAAGTCTTCCCTCAAATTTAGCCTCCCACCCCATCTGGTTCTACTTCTGCTTGAAAGGTCAAGAGAGAACAAGAATCAGGCTTACTTAATGTTTCTTTAGCTGTGAAATAAATGAGATGACATAATGTATGTGTGCATTTGCTTCAAAATAATACAGAGATAAAATAAGATACTTGATTGAGGCTGGGGGGATATATATATGTGTGTGTGTGTGTGTGTGTGTATAGACATATACACACATATATATATTCCATACATAGAATATATATATATATATATACTTTTTTCCTATTTCTTTTCCACTTTTGAAGGTTTAAAACTTTTTATTAAAAAGTTCATAAAATGGTCCTCCCTGGTGGCACAGCAGTTAAGCACTGCGCTGTGGAGCTGTCGGCAGCGGTGGCACGAGTTCGATGCCCAGCCGGGGAGATTCCCACATGGCGCGGCAGACCTCTCCTGCCTCGCCTGCTGCTCCCCTCAGCAGTGTATTTCCATCCATCTGCCTGTTCTGCTCCCCACTCTGTCTCTGGTGAACCCTCTCGCCGCCCCACACTTCTGGCCTGTACCCCAGCTTGTATGCATAAATAAACAAATCTTTAAAAAAAGAGTTCATAAAGTATAGAAAAACACTAATTTTCATATATTTACCTAGCTTGCTATTTTTCAGGAGGTCAATCAGTTGACACACTTAATCAACATTCTTTATTACTTGTCCTAAGTGTATCTCTAATAGGGAAAAAGAATTGGTAGTTCCAGGAAATAAAAGCATGCATTAAAGCTCTGTAGTATTTCTAACTCCCTTAAACTCACAGATCCCAGGCATGGTCCACAGTAACACCTTCAATCTACAGAAATAAGTTCTTAGTGAACTCTCCGTTACCTGTGTGATCCTGGATTGGTCCTGTTTTGCTGGTCAACACACTCCACTTGAGTTGTACGTGGTTGTCATGCTCCCATTCACAGAAGGTCTTGTGAGAACCCCAGCCAAATTCACAGTTTAAGCCATATGTTGGAAACGCTTTAGTAGGTGGAAGGAAAAAACAGAGACAAGCAGAAAAAGACAAATTTAATCATTTAGGGTTATGAAGATCCTTCATTCATTCATAGCAAGCACAATTTATGTAGCTTAATGTCTGTTGAAAAATTCTAGGACAGTCACAAAACTCAGGATTACCAGGAAATTCAAAAGATACATGGAGATGTCAAAATGTTTGCAAAAATCATATTAATATTTTTTAGTACAGCTTTAAAAAGATTATGAACTGTCTGTCAAATTGGTTTTACAAAAAATTTCCAGGAAGGTTGCATACCAAAGAATGTATATTACATCTACATCATTCTACCTATTTCCACTACATTTAATACGAAAGACACTCTGTTCTTGAGAATGAATCATAAAAATTGATATCCACCAATAACACGCATCTTAGTTAGATATTGACCTGTGAACCTCAAAAGTCTAGAAAATGTGATTTGGCTGAGTGCCTCATCCTGAGCTATTTGTATTCTCCTTCCACAAGCTTTTGCTTCAGTTCTTTTGAGTGTCAAATCTCTGAAACATTTAAGATTATTTTTTCTTCTTCTGTGCTTTATGTCAGGTCAGTTAATTTTAGTGTTAATTTCTGCTTTTTAAGTAAATTTTTTAATTTGCATACAAATTATTCACTTAAAACCTCAAGGCAAGGTCATGTAAAGCCAGGACACATTCAAATAGTACCCCACCTTTTTTTTTTTTTAAGATTTATTTATTTATGTGTACAAGCTGGGGTACAGGCCAGAGGCATGGGGTGGCGAAAGGGTTCACCAGAGACAGAGCAGGGAGCAGAACAGGCAGATCGACGGAAACACACTGCTGAGGGGAGCAGTGGGCAAGGCAGGAGAGGTCTGCTGTGCCACGTGGGAATCTCCCCGTCTGGGCATCGAACTAGCGTCTCGCCGACAGCTCCACAGCACAGTGCTTAACCACTGTGCCACCAGGGAGGCCCCCCACCCTTTTTTTCCCAAATGTTCAGAATGCTTCTTTTGGAGTCTGAAAGGAAAATACTTATGGATTCACAGAAATGATTTGTTTTGTGTATTCTACTATGCGCCATTTTTGGTGTTTTTTTAAACGCTTACTGCTGTATTTTTTTACTCCTTTTTTTTTTGAAAGTAGCTTAACGTTTTAAAAATGGAAAAATTAAAACATTAATGTTTGGAATTTTTTTTGGTAAGCTTGAGTCAACAATAAAAATAATCTTAAAGATAAAATCCTGATGCTTCTGCCAGTCCCATTCCTCCTCCCTAAATAAAACGTGTCTGTTTTCTCTAATGAAGGAGGGTCACTGCATCTCATTGAGTTTGTGCCATCCACCAGGTGGCAGCATTGAAACAGAGAGAGGTGCCTAGGCGTCTTGCCAATTGAACTGAAATCAAAACAATCCCTGTGAACAATAAGTAAAGTGTGATATTATATGCTGTAGTAGGGTCAGGCCGAGATTGTGTCTCCTTTGATCTTTTCTTTAACCCAAATGGTTAACACAAAGTTTCTTCTCTGAGCCTGGGTTCCACTGCCTTTCTCCCAGCTTCTACAATAGTAGGAGGAAGTTTAATGGTACGATTATCAAATAGATAAGGATAATTTACTTTGCAATTTTAGTTTCCACAGAACTCTTTTCAAAGGCTAACAGAAAATATTGGAAGGACTCTACCATATGAATTGTCAAAAATAAGCAGGATGGAGACTCCTTTCCAATGACAAAGTGACCTCCACACAGGAGCCCTGGGCTAGTTTGGGAAAGAAACTCATAAGCTATGTGATGTGTATAATGTGAACACTTTCCGTTAGTGCAAAAGGGCTATGTTTCACAGCTATAGTGTCATTGGAGAGATATATTTCATGTCTAGGCTATCATAACCATGAAATAGGACTGCTAAAAGCATGAGAACCTCTCTCCAAAATTTACCACACTTTGCGCTGCATTATTGAATTATTTAAATGAAGTACATTCTACTGAACAGTGATTGAATGGTTGAGCAACCTTGGATGTTAATGTCCATAACCCTGGAATGTATTGTCACCTATTCTCATGTAAGAAAATGTTAATACTGGAAAATATGATGCTGTGTGTGGCTTTGGTTTTACTCCTTACATGTAGTATATAAGACATGTATAAGCACAGTCAGCCCTCACAGCACACACACTTCTGGTTATATGTGCTTTGTTAATACATTAAATTTATCCTATTGAGACAGAGGGCAAGTTAGAATAATCAGGTAGCTTCAAGGACAGAGCAGGCAGGGACCTCTGGCGAGTTAGTTAAAGAAGCTTCTAAGATAAGGGCAATAAGAAGAATAAGGGAAGATCCAAAGATAAGGGCAACAAATTCCAAAGGGAGCTAATCAAGCACCCCAGGACTAGGGACAACAGGACATTCCAGATCAAGGATGATAAAAAAGTATGTCAAGATAAGGGCTGGGACACAAAGACTTAGTTCCTGGCACAGAGACATTAAGGCAGTGAGTGAGACCACTGAGAACAAAGAGACTGATGCAGCTTTAGAATAATCAGGGAAAGGTCTATATGCCCTGAGACAGGACTCCACTTTGGTTTCCTTGCCCTTCCCTGGCCTGGTTCCATTGGCCTGGGAGTCCCACTTTCTCTTTCTTTTCTCTCTAATAAACGTTCTCTTTCTCTAAACAAATGTGCCTCCTTTCGCTGGCTTGCCTGAGCGTCAGCGAAGTTCCTGCTGCGGCTTCATGTGACACCAGCTGTGGAGGTCTAGTGGCAGAGGGGCTCAGCGCTGCCCCTGCAGCCTGGGGGCCACTCCTGGCTGGGAGACTAGACCTGAAAACCTGAAATTCTGGTATCATTATAGTACAGAAAACTACACTGACCACTATTTCTGGTTATTAATAACTGATGATGTCATAAAATATCTGAACTTGGCTATTTTTTCCAGTGACCAGGACGTGGGAAGGCTTTGCCTGAAAGGATGGTTTTGACATTTCTCCTGTTGCACAGAACAGCAGTATGCCTTCATCATAATGTGATTTCGTTGAAACCCTAGTGGTCTCCAGTAGAGTCTTAAGATTTCATTTTAAAGTTTTTATCAATATAATAAAATCAGTGGGCATATACTATTCTATAGTGTCTGGGTTGTAATCAGATGCATAAAAACCTATTAGTGTTCTGCCAGGAATTGATGAGAACTCTGCATTTTTAATCTAGCTCCCCCTGGTGAAGCCTGAGGATTTTCAAACATTCCTATGGCAGCTAGGTTCAGTTGTAACATGGTCTTAGCTCCTCTACTTGTCTGGACTGAAAGACCTGTCTATGAATAAGAGTTAAACACTCAATAGAAGTTTTGAATACCAGATTTTTAAATGAAATCCTTGTGCATATATAATGCTAATGATTCAACTGCGGGCAAGATCAGCTCAACAGGCGCAGCTGGTGCTTGCTCACAGCGGCTATAAATTTAAGTTCAAAATATTGTTTCCTGCTATTTTTTAAGAGTCCAGAAAGGATTTAGTCAGATTATTCCCAATGAATTTAATGAGAATTGTGTAGCTACAGGGCCTGAGTAATACTTTAAAGATTTAAAGGTCAAAAGTCTCATACACATATTTCTTTAGTCCATTTACTTTTTTCTTTATCTTCCATTTTCTTCTCTGCTCATGGCCTCCCTCTTCCTCTCTTCCTTTTTCTTTCTTGTGGACATTTATGTGTGTTTTGTGTGCTTAATTGCCTTTCTATTCAGGCTTGCATTTTTAACATTTAGCTGTTCTCACTGCACACCCCTCCCCTGCAATGCAGGATTGCCGTAAGTTACATGATCAGTACAAGAAGAAAAAGGACTACTTGGATACAAAAAGTTAAATTGGAAAGGACTTTGGAAGATTAAGGTCTTGATGAAGAGTTCTGAGTACTGGCTTAGCTAGACAGTAACAATAAACAGAACTCCTCCATAAAGGTCAGGCAGTCCATTACCCGAGAACAAAGATTTGAAGCCCAGATTCATGATTCAGACAATGGGAAAACAGGAAACCAAGTCGATTTGTAAAGGACTCTGGGTTGACAACAGAATTCAAAATCAGACCAGACCACCTTATCTGTAAGTCCTGTGATCTGCAGTAAACTTTGTTCAGATGGTGACAGGAATGAATCATGATTTGTACATTTGTCCTCCAACCAGAGAGGACCCTATGAAATAACCATTTGATGTTGGAGTTCCTTTGTGAAGCCATCGTGGCAAGGGCTTTGACCTCAGGCCCAACTCAAATGTGTTCACAAAGTCAAACTGCTCTGACAATACAGGCCTGCAAGATTCAGGGGGAAATATCCCATTTTGGAATCTGAGACACCTTCCCATCTTCTCCACAGCTGAACAACAGCTGTTGCTCAGGTTTTTGTTTGTTTGTTTGTTTGTTTTTTAATGATCCCTAGCTCTTTTGCTAGGCAACAGTTAATATGACAGGTAACAAGTTAGTTAAGGGAGACTTCTTAGGAGTTTTAATTCATTTTCCAGCAAGAGAAGAAACTAAAAACAGTTAAAGTATTGTTTGTGACAATATTAGAACGTCATTTTTGCACCTTACTCCTCTCCCTATCATAAAGAGGACAGGGAGTGGTTACTATTCTTTCTCCTCAGAACACCACCTGAGGGGACTTCAAACTCTCCTGAAAGGTAGGAAGGAAGTGGGAGGCAGGGTTTCCTCCAACAGTAGCTTCAGCCCTCCAAGGTGGCCACCCAATCCCTGGAGGCCACATTTTATAACTTGAGAAGATGTGGCTAGGACTAATGATGTAATTATTCTTGTTCCATCTTTTGGCATTTGCGGGCATGTGAGCTGTGTGGTGGTAATGATTTTATCAATATGAGCACAACACAGGGAAACTTGGGGTTAAGTTCAGTTGAAGAGAAGTTTGTTTTGCAGTTTAATCAGGTCAACAGTGACAGAGTCCTTTAAGGAAGCATACTAATTAGAGAAGGCCTTTCTACTTCTGCCTAGCTGGGTAATGTCACACTGTTGAGGAAACATTGATACACACCACACGCCCCATTAATAAATGACTGTGGAGGGCCAAGGCTGAGTGAGCTTCAATAAAGGAAAAGGACGAAGCTGGAACCTGACCTGTTCACCTTATTCTAATGATTAACTTTAAAGTATTTAAAACTTCTGATTGCTTATACTCTTTCCTTCATGTGTGTCTATGGGGAAGAATGTTACAGAATACTAATAAAAAAAGAGAGAGGAAAAGAGCGGCCACCATTTAACAGTGGCTTACTTCTGATAAACAGCAAACCCAGGACTTTAAAAGTCATTCTGCTTTTCTATTAATAAATGGATGCGGGTGCTATTCCCGGGAGCGCTGCTCTCCCTGCGCACAATTATAGCTGCGGTTTCCTGAACCCCATTTTGTGGCACGCCCACTGGAAATGCTGTTGTAAAACTGCCAAGTCTGTGGCAGGCAAAACTGACAAACTTTGCCTGTTTCGGTTTTGCAGAATCGTGATGAAAATAAATAGTCAGGCTGCTGCCTGTGAGATTTCCTCTTCCTATAGTTTGCAAACACAGTCCGTGTCCTAGATGTGCTGTGTTTAAACAAAGTATGTTACCCAGTTCCTTCAGTTGAGAGCTGGGATTGTCACCATTTGGCAATTACTGATGGAGAAGAGAATCTCACTCCCTGCTGCATATACATGTGGATAAAAGGAAAGCAATATTTATGGCTTATGCTTGGAGACCAGATGCTGTGTGGCATCTCTCTTCTGGGGCTTTGAGGGAAACTGAAATTGAGAAGTTAGCAAAGCATTATTTTTAGGGCACATGGTAGGCTTAGACGGAATCTACATTTTCTCTTTTATTTGATACCTGATTTTATTGTGCTGTCTATGATGGTTGGGTTTTCTGTGGTCAGCACAGTGGTACCACCTGAGAAATAAGAAGAGAAACATACAAAAATGAGGAAAAGTAAGCATTGTAGATATAAGCAGTCGAGAATCACTGTACATTGACACAATGATACAAGTCATCTTATGATTTAGGAGGCAAACACTTTCTGTGCAAAATTCTTCCTTTAATTCCTGCTAGAGTAACCGTTTCACTTAAATCTTGCTCACCACAATGTCAAATTCAAATAAGCCACTACACTTTTGCCCAACACTTTTATTCATAAAGCATCCAAGACCACATGGAGAGTTAGAAACTCCCGTTCCCAGGGGAATCCCCAATTCCCAGACTAAGCTTGGAATACCAGCCTGACAGTGAAAAGCAAAAGCCTCAGCAACTGGTGTTAAACTTGACCTAGACTTCTAGGCTTCAAGTACTTTCCCCAGGTTTAAATGTGTGCCTGCAGGGCAGGGGCAGGACTTGCCTTCACGATCTATTTAAAAAACTGAAGGTTTAAAGTGAATGGCAGTGATTCTTCCTTTCTTTGGCTGCTGTAGTTTTTCATTTTCCCCAGGACAAATATTCTGCCCAGTATGTGGTTTGGAAAAGGGAAGAAATAATTCTCCACACTTTCAAGGAACTGGAAGACTGAACAAATAATAACCCTAAACATTGTGAATTTGCAATTAGTTTGGGTTGACTTTGAAATTCCTGGTCACGACAAATGGTACCAGGTGGAGAGAGCTTTATATTTCTATCTTCCATATCTTAGCTCTTTCATTTTTCACTCTTTATCGTTATACTTCTGTTGTAGTGTTCTTAAATTGGTGCAAAATTAGAATCACCTGAACGTTTGTTGAAAGTGCAGTTTCCAATCTACTTCTCCTCCTCAGACCTCATGGAGAACAAGAATCTCTAGGAATAAGCCTTGAAATCAGTATTTTTGAAAGCTTCTCAGGTGACTCTTATAATCCATGAGGTTTGGGAAACACTGGCTTGCTGTTTATTACCTAAGTTCCTGCGAAAGCTGTTTCTCCTCACGTGAGTCTGTGATGCAGATCAAGGTCAGAGAACATCTGTTTCCCAAGAGATACGGCCCGGGCAGATGCAGGGCAAGGGCATGGGATGGGCCCCTGCCAACCACAGACAGGTTTAGTGGTGGGTTATCAGGTTCCATTGTACACTTTCCAATATTAGCAGTTAATAAAGATTTGTGAGCATCTGTATTCTAACCAGGCCTTAGTCCTATCCTACAGTTCCCACAGGTCAGAAATCATCTGAATCCTGAATCAGAGAGGCATAAAATCCGGATTTCTGAGCTAATGGACTGTAGCACCAAGTCCTGTTACCCTTGCTCTCCTGGTAAGTATGCTGGATGAGTGGCCACACGTGTGGTGACCTCAATAAGGCAGGCGCTAGGAAGAAGGAATTATATATATTACGGGTTAAGAAGGTGAATCTATAATGGCAGAATTGGAGGATGGCCAGAATACATTAGCGTTCTGTTCCCAACGGTCTTATAGGAGAAAGACTCAAGATGAAAATTCACTTTTTAAAACCAATATGTGTTATCAGTCTTGTTATAGATTCATAGCCAAATTTCACTGTGAAATCCGGCCTCCCAGTGCCTTTGAAGCCAATTGTATTATGTAATCACTTCAAAGCACTTGCAAATGATTAACTTCCAGGTAAATTTTCACCTTGGCAAACGGACAGCAGAATCTTTCTCCATTTCCATGCATTTTGTCTAGTTCACCTGGAATTCAGTGTTGTTTGTAAAGAAGGAACATTTTGCTACAATACTTTCCTCCTTCTCTATATAAATAGGTAAACCTAGGAGGAGAAATTAAAGTGACAACATCTGCTTTAAGGAACTAAACTGCTAAACAGAGCACTGGTCCCAATTTCCATGTTCCCACCTTTAAGGGCTGAAGTGAAAATGCTTTTAGTTTGGTTTCTTTGCACTGAATATTCAAATTCAGAGGCTCTAAAGCCCTTGACAGAAGGAACAAAGGGAGCAAAGCTGTGTGTGAGCCTAGGAGGTAAGTTGTTAGCAAGTAAAAAGATATCTGGGTTAGGTGAGGGTCTGCTTCTCACAACATCTATACATGAGCACACCTTCTTCCAGAAAAGCATAAAACATATCTTCATAAAGCAAAATAACTTTTCCCATCACCCCCATAAGTTTTTTTTAAAGGAACAAATTGACTGTCATGAAAATAAATGAATTTGAAGCACTAAATGCCTTCGAAGAAAATCACCTCTTCCTGATGGTGGCAAGGAATGAGCATTATCAATACCCTAGAAATTCTTGGTATATGCATATATATATTTGTAGAATTACTTAGGCAAATGTGCTGGCTTAAGAAAATAACTTTCTTTTTTTTTTTGGCCATGGTAATACGTAAAAAAAAAAAAAAAAAAATTAACTAGTTTTTTTCTGCCAAGAATTGATTTTAATTGATGTAGATAAACCATAACCTTGTTCTTTAAGGGACTGTCAGTATTTCCACTATAAATGACCATTTTCTGTGGTTTGTAACTCATTGCCATACACAATTTGCTCCAGGCTAACATACTTGCCCTATTTCATTCAAAGGCTTCAGTTTCAATTGATTCAGTCATGAACTGATGCAAAAATGAGAAGGTTGGTTGTTCTGATATGAGGAGTAAATCCGAGGCTTTGTGTCTAATCAATATTAACTGACCGCTTTACGTTTTATAAAGAAAAGAACCCGCTACACAAGGGAGTAATTGAAAAGGGTATAATGTGATGACTGCAGGCATTCCTTTTTATGATGAATTTCACTATGGATGTGTGACAGGGTCTGCAAAAGCCTGATGTTTGCAGCAGTATTTACAGGCAACCCTGGAAGGTTCCATAGGACCTGGTTTCTAGAATGATAACATCAACTTTTGGATTTTCCATTTGAATTTGTCATCTTACAAAGAAAGTGCCTCTATATCAGTTAGAGTAATTTTTGTGATTTGTGGCTATTTACACAGAAGATTTGTTTTCACAAGCCCACAGCAATGTAACATTTATTGTCCATACTAATGTAAGTGGTTATCTTTGAAATTTGGAGGGAGACAGCCTTAGGAGGTGGGATTTAAATGTAAACCTAGTTCAAGGTACTACATTTCTAAGCTGTATTTTACCCTGTATTCCATCTCAGAGTGCAAAACTCTCTCATTCCTTCAGAGAAGAGCTTCTGAAAGTACTAGAAATGTACTGTTGGACATTTCCTTCCAGATTTTCATTAATGCATTAGCTAATAACATGACACTATTATGCAATTACATGGTTACACCTTCACTATTATTCAAGGAAATTAATTATGTGGGCCACCTAAGTCCGTACTGGAGGAATACACAGACCTATACCCAAGAGCTCATGTTTAGTGTAAAATGAGAGTCAGATGCTCTATGAAATTACTTTCTGACACAGGCAACAGTAAGGGTCCTACAGTACCTTTTGTAACAATTGGATGAAAATTGTAGTGCCTTGGCCAGTTTCCAAATGGTACAACCCCATTTCCCCACTTGCCCAATATTCTGCTATTCCAGCTTTTAGAGTTTGAGAATATTATAGAGCGATACTCTAAATTTATCAGTGAGGCATCTGGGACACATTGTCCCGTTATAGTTGCTGGTCAGCAGGTATGTGAAACAACTACTAATTCTGTCTTTGCGAATTTTAATGTAAAATGATTTATAAATCCCTAACTTAAAAGCTGCATTTCAAATATAAGTCTAATTTTATCAATATGTTGGATAAAGGAGCTACTCAAAGAGATTTTCTCCTCTTTAGAATATAAAAAAATAAATATTCTAAAGCACTTGGTTATATACAGATGTTTTGGGAGGTGGGATGGGTGTGAAGATGAGTTTCAGTTTAGCATATTCAGTCATGGAGAAATTTTTATTCAGTTAAGATAATCCTAGTCTTTGGCTCTGAAAATGACTAAAATTATTGTTTCCAATGATTGTGACTATTAAGAACAATTGTTTATATGGTTGTCACAGGAAATGAATTTGCACATGTACTGACAAGGTGGCCTCTGTTGCAGGGGCAGAAACACCATCACGCTGGTGCCCTACCAGGAGGAGTTTAGAACACACAAGCAGGCAATGATTAGCTCATGTCAACTACAACAGGAACTAAAATGGCAGAGCAATGGGATGAGATGGTTTCTGCACCTGTGAGCTGGAAGTCATCACCTGTTCCACTGTGGCAGTTGGCCTGGTCATCATCACATTCATCCACTGGGTTCCCATTGGGAGTAGTTGGTCCAGCAGTAGGTGCTGAAACAAGATGCAAGTGTTATCATCTACCTCGGAAATGGATTCTCAAGTTTCTGGCTGTAGACTCTGCTCAAGATTTTGCAGAAAACTCTCATCTGGTAAAAAGGCCAGGAGTATGACTTGCTCCTCCTTCAGGAGCTAAATATACTTGGATTTGCTGAGTGTCAGGGACTGCTTTGTTTTGGCATTTGATCCTTATCTACTGAATAGAATGGATTGCCTTAGCATTTTATGTAATGTTATCTACATAAACATTCTCTCTCTTTTTTAAAGTTCTTGAATTCTCACTGATTATTAATTCATGACCCTTGAGTTGAGAACTTTGATGATTGGGATTTTGCTTGAACGGTTTCCTTTCTTTTTTTAAGGTGCTAGGGAACTCACTTATTATGAATTCTATTATATTCTTAGTGTTTACTAAATATCCTAAGCTTATATTATAATTTCCCACTCCCAAGGGATTCCCAACTCACTTTTAATATAAAATTGTTTGTTTCTTTTTAAGAGTGACTCCATTTTCCTTTATGTAAGCTCCCCAACCAGTAATCCCTCTCTCTAGATTAATGATATGAGAGGAGTCCTCTTATACATCCTAAGGTCATTTTACCTGGACTCCCAGGGATTGCATTCCACTGTTGGCCATTACTCCTTATCTTTGAGTCTGTACTTGAATGGTAGCCAACATTAACCAGACTGTGTTTGAAGTTCTTTAAATTTAGGTTTTTTTTTTTCAGCCTGTTACTCATTTTTGCAACTTGTTTAATATTTTACAAATCCTGAAATAATGTAGAATTCTCTTGATGTTTGAGAGCCAAATATGTTATTAGACACAGGAACTTGTTTTCTCAAAGCTTCTCACGAGTGGAATGTGCTAGGAAATATTGCTTTCTCAGTAAAAATTTGACACTCTTTGTTACTGCATATAAGCTCTGAGCAAGAGAGTTATGACAAATGTAGAAATGTAGGCAGTTCTATCTTCTTCAACCGCCCCAAATACACTAGGCAATCATAATGTACACACCATTGAAGCACACAGTCTAGACTTTGTTAAATGTGTATACATATATTCTGGACTTATTACTGTCACTGAATCAATAGAATCTTTTCTGCCAATGCAGATGCTTGCCTTTGCTAAGTTGTCCTTGCTTTTGAAAATGAGACACTTTTAAGTATTTTAAACTCTCTATTCATCTTTCTGTTTTTTTTGGTATTCCTTCCGGTATTTATAAAGGACGGTTCACATTGGGATTGGCCCAGGGTAGTACCCAGATGAAATTGAAAAAAGTAGAAAGTGCACGATTTTTATATCCCAATTTTACAATTTGATATTTTATCTTCTGAGCTTCTCTAATTATTTCATAAATATAAGCGCTAGCCCACAGCAGGATGAAGACTCACTAAAGGCTTAGTTGTACCGCATCCACCTTCTGTGTCCCTTAAGATATCTTCCGAAGAACAAAGCACAAAGTAGCTATTTAATAATGGCCTGCTAGATTTAAGAAACAGAAACATACTCTTTTTCACCAATTCTGTTAAAAAGCTTTGACATTTCTTTTCCGGGATGTTGATATGTCTATGGCTTGGGGCAACTTCCTCACTTTTCTGAGTGCTTAGAAACATCTGCAGCCAATGCCTTCACCAGCAATTTCTACCTCACTTCAGAGCTATGGCAAACTGCCACCAGACTCAGTCTTTTCAATCAACCATTCATTCCAACTCCTAAGTCAGTGTTGCTTTCTAGAAGTTAGGCTGACGACCTTTATTCCAGCAGCAGATGCCCTTTTCCAGATGAGCACACTTCTCAGGGAAATGAATGGACATATCTGCAGTTGGTTCACTCTGCCCGCCTCTTTTTTTTTCTTGGTATTTTTGCCAAAGACCTGGCACATGATCATTTTTGGTCTGTGTTGATAGTGAGTGGATAACTCAGATGTCTGGGACATGACTACAGATATAACACAACTAAACAGTAAAGGGCAGGAGATAATGGCCTGCTTTTGAATAAACACATAGAAAAGAGGCTATTAATTATTCACCAACATGGTGATTTATAGTCAAAGATTCCATAGAGCAGAAGAAAAGTTTTATGCTATTTAATGTGCTCAGGAATGTAATTACATTTGGGTAGCTTACACAAATAATCTTGAAACCACAAGAAGAAGGTGGTATTAAAAAGCATTCTTCAAAACAACTCTGAGCATATGCTCCATTGATTAACATCTGGGTACCAACAATAGTTATTCTATGAACTAACCTAGAGAAAGACCTTTATAGAGATGGAAATGTTGGCATAAGGTTAGTTATTTATGCCCAAATCCAAGGCAGATGGGACTTGAATGCACAAAGGCATTAAATGGTACAATAGGCAACCATTGTATCATTTTATTTTCATTCATCTCATTCAAAATGCAGAGGAGATGCAGTTCTGAGGTCAGAGTGTGAAGTGAATTTGCCCTTGATATGACTTTCCTCTGATAACATAAGTTCATGCAGTAACATCTTTAAGTAGACCTCATTATACATTTATACACATTATCATATTAAAGTTTTGCTTCTCTGCCACAAAGAAATTCATCGAGGATATAATCTTGATGTTTCAATTTATCAAATGCTGCTTCCTCTAGTGTATGGTAATCAACACTGCAGACATAAATTGGATTGATAGAGACCTCTAAACAATATCAAAAAGTCAAAGGAATTGGTGGTTGTAGGAGTGGGGGGGAGGCAAATGTAGGCATGAACTGTGTAATTGGTGAAGGGTTTTACTTGGACTGATGGACATATTTTGGAACTGGATAGAGGTGGTGGTTGCACAGATAATTTTCATTGTACTTAATGCCACTTAATTACTCAACTATTAATTTTAAAATGGTGAATTTTATGTAACATGAATTTCACTTCAATATTTTTTTTTTTTTCAGTCAAAGGAGACAACCCCACAGAATCTGAGGAGAGTTATGCAAACAGCCAGGACAACAGGAGAATTCTGAAGGCACTGTTTCCTGAACTATGTGAGACTATTCAGCTGCACAAACTGGCAGGCATAGAGAAATGCAAGATCACCGGGGGAGAGGTGGAAATTATTGACAGCACCATCAGGGGCAAAAATGCATGAAGAAGGAAATTTAAAAAAAAAAAAAGGAAGCCAAAAGGGACTCTGGAAATTGTGATTACCTTCCACTTCACAGCCCAGCAGCTCCATCCTGAGCCCGAGTCCACTGTGAGTGGCTCTCTCAGGGTAGATCCTGATGAATCGTGTGGAAAGAGGTGGGAAAGTGCGTAGCTCAGGTGTATCATAGTTGTTGTTGCCTTCAAAGGACTGTGAAGGATGGAAAACAGCAGTTAACTAGGAAACATTAAAGCCTCCCTTTCAGAGCCTGTTTCTTCCCTCTTTCAGGAGTCTTACTGGGGACCTTATAATAATAGGACATACCTCATGAAATTGTCTTGAGGATTAAATGAGTTTAAACATTTAAGCACTAAGAGGAATACTTGGTAAACATCATGTGATGTTTGATATATAAAAGGATACTCATGATAGCAATTCAATCTTTCAAACAGGTGTCTTTCTACCACTTGGTAAATGACTGACATTCCTTTCATAAATGAGAAAGGAAAAAACAATCCTTCTCTAAGAAGTGGCAGATGTCATTTCTCAGAAATTCAGAGTGCACACTGAGGCAATACCAGGAGCTAGGGATTTAATGAGACACTTTTTTTTAATGATATGCTGATACGCCTGGGAGAAGTGACACTTTTACCACTTCCTTGAGGTGGAGGAAGATACCTCAGGAATTGAACTTGACATTTTTCAGAGCTTAAAACAGACACCACATTTTCAACAGCTACTCCTTTTCCGTTCTATCAAATGAGTGGGTCCCAGTTTTGCTAAAACTTGGTCCTTTAGAAGAAGAGGAATTAAATTCCTGAAATAGGAGGCAGTAAATTTAATATAGTGCAAATCCTGTTTATTCAAGAACTTGGGTTATTCCAGCCCATTGAAATTGCTATTTACTTAAGCAATACTACCAGTTGGAGGCATTTGTAGATGAAAGACCTTCTCATCTCAGGAAAGTAACAAGGGTCTTGAGGATTCTGGTGCTTGTTTGAATTGCAGGGAGTCAGCGCCTCTTTTTGAAGTGCACTCCTAACTTGAAGTCACTATGACATTTTTCAGGGCCCAGGCCACCCATTTGCTGGTGTTGCTGTTAGATTATTTGATTTCCCTTTTAAAAATATTGACAGGAAGGTCAGAATCCTTCAGTGGAATCGTAGGAAATTGGAGCAATGAGTAGGCCTGTTTTCTTTTGCAAGAGCTGAATAAGCCACCCTATATCATCTTCTCCCAACACCATTGTTAATCCAGGACAGGAGATAGGGGAGGAGGATTAGAAAAAAACAAATTGCCTTGTCATTGGGACTCTTCTTTTAGATCTCAAACATCCTCTGATGCTTACTCTTGCAAGGCTTTGTTCTAAGAGCTTAAGATACAGTTTCTCATTTAGTCCTCAAGACAACTCCACCAGGTAGGTTCTACAATTACCATTATTTTTACAGATGAGGCACAGAGAGTCATTTGCCCACGGCCATACAAATGGTAAGTGGAAGAATCAGAATTCAAACGTAGGCAATCTTAGCTGACGCCCTTCATCATACTGCTATGATGCCTCTGACTTTAGACATAATCTAATCTCCTAATTTTAAAAGATGAAACACTGATGCTTAGGAAACTGAAGTCTATGCCCAAGGTCACACTTCAGTTTCATTAATTTTTCTTTACATTTGCTGCAATTTGAGCCTATCACACCCGGTAGATCAGATAGAGTGATGGCCAGCCCCAGCCCATGTCAGTCCAGAGCTGGGACCATAACACTATCTAGGTCAAGGTGTTAGAAACCAGCCAAAGACACCATCCTTAAGTGAGGACTATCAGAAGCAGGCATGTAGGCGGAGAGAGACAGATCCAGTAGGTCGCGAACATAACTGGGTGTTTTCTAAGTTCTAGAAGTAAATTAGTGGACCTTTTCCAACTCAGAAAAGCCTCCAGGAATCTAAAAGTCCATGGCTAGAACTTCTTCTCCCAATTAAAATCTCCTATTATTTTCAAGAGTGAGCTCACTCTTGGGGTTCTGCATTCTTGATAGAACTGCAGTTATTGCCACTAATTGAGGAAGTGACATATATTATTGTGAGATCCAATTAAGTGCTGTCAGTAAGATACAAATTATAATAAAAATACCATTAGTATAAATGAAAATTCTATTTTTAACATAGCTGAAAAAATCATATCTATGGAATCTCAGGCTCTTCTCCCAATTTCAATTTTAGCAAATTTAATTTGAGCAACAACACAATGTAAATACATTATAAAACCTCTCAGTGATAAGTTGGGAAGAATATTAACACTGAAGAGTCATATGGAACTGGGCTAACTTTGAGAACATAAGAGTGCCAATGAAATATCTTTGCATCCTTTTACTTAATCATATTTTAAAAGAAGAGAGCTTTGATATTTAGTGCTTTTATCATTTTCTGAATAGTCTAGTTAACTCAAAGGCTCGATATACCTTGTTGGCATGCACTATTTGGGGATAAGTAATAAGGACTTTCAATTCATTAAAATGCTGCTTTACTTCACAAAACAGAGTACTCATTTTACTACTACATAAAAGGTACTTGACATCCTAAGCAGGTAACCTTCATGTGTGAGTTTAGATATTGTATGTTTTAAATATCTTTACACAATTTTGAAATATGTATTGCTTCTAAACTGATGATTTTACCAACTTCCTTTTACATACTAAAGATTTTATTTCAGGAGAAGGTCATGTTGAAAATCATACATTAGGTTCTATATAAATAACCTAGAATAAAATCTAACACATTCAACCAATCTTGAATTTTTTTTTTTTTTGTTAAAATTGATAACCTGTGTGGCTTTTGTAAAATTCTATATAGAATGGAGAACAATAGAGTGATAGCTTTGGACTTGGTGGCAGACGTATGGATTAGATAACAAAGACCAGGAAGCATATGATGCATCTTATCCAAAGCATATGGAGATTTGTTTTCTTTCCCTTTTAGAATCCTAGTGATGAAGAACATGTCACAACAGCACACACTGCCATGCGACAGCAGCTCCCGGGAAGTTGTTGATTTGCAGCATATTCACACTTCGCGATAAAGTCAGAATGCTTACTACTCAGAGAAGACTGGCTCTTAGGAGAACTCCAGTTTCTAATGTTTATTTTACTTTTTCTTTCACCAAAACAAGAGCGGCAGACATAACAGGAGGAAATGAAGTGGACACAAAAAGAAACTAGCTGCACAGAGATAAAAATAACACTGACAATGTTTTAGAAACCGCAAGTGAACTAGGGGTGAGAGGGGAGAGAAATTCTTACATTTCCAACAGCGTCTTCCCTGTCGGTGGTCTGCCATGCGAGTACTGACCCACGGTCCATGGGGGGACGGGGAAATCTCTGCAGAGCCCCACTCTGTCCAGATGAGGGGCTCTGCAAAGCTGGCTCTACTGCTGGCTTATGTTTCCTGCCTGCAATGCCTTTGGCCTGAGTCACTATAATAAGTCATATTTCCAAACTTACTTAGAACGGGAGTGAGGATAATACTCCCCTCCGGAGAGTTAGACTCTTCTTTCTACAAAAGGAGTAGGTCTAGGCAAAGCAGGGATGGAAAGGCTGGAACCAAAAGGTCAATTTGTTGGTGTCAGAAGTATTACACGCTGAATACAATTCCCACACTACATACAGAACTCATTGTTTGTGGGTTATTTAATCTTAAACCAGCCTCTGGGTCACCCATTGCACTCCTGGGAATCCTTTCCTAGTCGGTGTTGTGTGCTCAGGAAATGAAAATTATTTTAACCATCAACCTAATTAAAACATAATCACTCAAAAATTTGTTTGGTGAAACAAAATTATACCACCTGTTTTGGAGAATATTTTTATATTGATATTCCCTTCTCTTTTCACAGGACCATCAAGAACCAAAGGCATTTTAAAAGGTTCCAATGAATAAAAAAAATATACTTAATCATTATTTATAGCCAATAGGTAGAAGCAACACAAGCATCAATGGGTAGATGGATACAGAAGCAAATGTGGTGTATACATACATTAGGATATTATTCAGCTTTAAAAAGGAATGAAATACTGACATGTGCAACAACAGGGATGAATCTTGAAAACTCTGTCTAAATAAAATAAGCCAGTCACACACAAAAAAATATCATATAATGCCACTCATATGTGGTTCCTAAAGGAGTCAAATTCAGAGAGGCAGAAAGTAGAATGGTGGTTGCTAAGAGCTGGGGGAGAAGGAGATGGAGGTTGTTGTCTAATGGGCATAGAGTTTCAGTTTTGCAAGATGATAAAGTCCTGGTGGTTGGTTGCACAGTAATTTTACACGATACTTAACACTATTGAACTATATCTAAAAAAATTAGGATGGTAAATTTTATGTGCATTTCACCACAACTAAAAATTTACAAAAAATATACTTAAATTGTAACAGGGTGGTGCCCAGGAAAAGGGGAGTTTCCAGGTTCCCTGCCCCACACAAGGGAGGGTGGTGCTGAGCAGGGAGGAGAAGAAGCTGGAGGAAGGAAGGAAGAAAGATGGGGCGCAAGAAGGAGGCCTGAAGGAGGCACATGGAGCAGAGAGACATGTGAAGAAGCTGCACTTGCTTCTTGGTCTTGGACTGGTTGGAACTGATGTGGGTGAGAGACCCGTGGGGAGGTTACCAATGGCAGCGTTTATCTTGATTTTGATTTTGCTCTTTTCCTTATAGTCTTGTCTGGCTGTTTCTGACCGTTTTCTATGGGGCCTCAGCAGAAGGTGCCTTACACTTGTGGCAGGCTTTTAGGTCTCACTGGTACTGCTTTGGGCCAACCCTGTTTGGCTGGGTATTTACCCACGAGGGGCTGGGAAACTTCAGATGCTTGATTTGGAAACTGTATTCTTTGTCTTTCTTTATTGCACACTAATTGTATTAAAGTTCCATTCCACTGAAGGTCTTATGCACCAGAGTATGTTTTGTCTTGATGTAGCAGATGGCAGAACCTATTTAGAGTGGGCAGGTTTGGGGATTCTGGGGTGTCCCTCTCCCTGCTCTGTAACAAAATTAGAAATGGGTGATCTAGAAAAGGTAGAAGGGTGGCTAAATGATAGAGTAGAACCCGCACAGATTTTGAGTTCCTTCAGCAGTTGCTACTGAGAGCCACTGCCCCTGCCCTCAGAGTTGCCCTGTCTGCTCTGACTGTTCAGCTTCGACTTTGCCTAAGGCATGGAAAGGTGGCAGGAATGCAGTTCTCCTCGCTTATCCCAGTCATTACTCTCAGCACCCCATGCCTGTCTTTCCTAGAATGGGAAATCTTTCTGGCACCATCACACACCTCTACTGATGACAGTTTAAAGCAAGAAAGTCTAGCTTCCTCAGAAATGCTGGAGGTCATGACTTAAGTCAAGAATGTGAGGAAGGACTTCCTTGGTGGGTTGTCCTGGACCTCACCTTAGCCTTGCGCTTGCGGTCGTCCATAATCATTTTCCAGTCTGAGCCGTTGTTGCTATACCCAATCTTGAACTTCCTCATGAACACCTTGTTCTCCTTGTGCTTCCCGCCCTGAATGATGATGCCTCTCACAATCTTCTCCTCCCCCAGGTCCACCTGGAGCCACTCATTTATATATGGGTGAGGCGCTGGGGGCAGGGCCCAGCCAGACCGACTGGTCACCAGACGAATATTTTCAGGCATCCAGTTTCTCTGTCCTTGGTTTGATGCTGTGATCTGGGAGTCAGAAATAAGTCCAGACACCATCCCCAACATTCCAGAGCAAGGATAATCTAGAGGGTAGAATGAAATACATAACAGAAAATATAAAAATGATTTTCTAGAGAGAATACAACATATCGAATAGAAGTATCACCTGTACCCATTCAGATACACTTTAAAAGATCCATCATTTGACATTTTCTAGAGAGAATACAACATATCGAATAGAAGTATCACCTGTACCCATTCAGATACACTTTAAAAGATCCATCATTTGACATTAAACTAGAACCTTCTCTCACTCAAACTTTTCTCCCACTCTTTCAGAATGCCTCTCCCTAAACTACTAATAAAGAAAATCTTTGGTAAACACATTCATTTCCCCCTTTTTGAGTTCTTCCAATTGTAATGTCAAACTGTTGATGTTTCAGAGTCTTTGGTAACCAGAAATTATCCCTATGTATAGATCCTGCATAAAAGAGCTTTGGTTTATGACAGCTAGATATACGTAAAGAAATAATTCCAACAGCAAGAAATTTGCCAAAACAAAGGGGAAAAGAAGGTGGCAAGGAGGTGAAGAGAAAGAAGACACTTGCACCAGCTTAAAGAGTAAGAGGGTCCTCCTATCAGGGGTGACATTTGGATGTGGAGATGGAGAGTATCCACGCTGCCCCATGGGTGTCCTCCCATTTCTAACTGCTTTAGGAACTAGTCACACGAATATCCCATTGTTGTTTCAAAGTTACCACGCCCAGACTGAAAAAAAATCCCTTCTCCTTAACACTGAATCCATTGAACTCTGTATTTTAATTGGTGACATCACCAATCAATGATTAATTTAATTCATTGGTGCGTTATCATTAATTCATTGGTGTCTTAATAACAAAATGTTCAACACTTCAATTATTCTTCTTTCAAAAGAGTACATCTCTATCAAGGACATGAGCAAGAATGCACAGGAACCTACATTTCTGGGAAACAACTCAATTCTATATAATATCACCAAAATGTAGCCTGAAAATATAGCCATTCTAAGTGAGAGACTTACTACTGTAATTAAACTATGTCTGTTTTTTTAAAATATATATATATTTATTGTTATTTATATCTTTTACATTTTGACTGACCCTTAAGAATTAATTACTTAGATACTTTCCACATGAGTTGTAAGGTTCAGCTCATGCCAATGTCTTCATCAAACATTTGGTGTCTGCTCACCTAGGAATCATGCAGGTACTTTCAAAGGCATAGGCCAGGCTTTCCTTATTTAACCCCTTTCACTACTGATGAATGAAATGAACTTTTTCACCTTGGGCAGCAGGGGAGGGGTTAGAGGGGAGAGAAGCTTTCTTTTCCTTTTATCTGGACTATTTAAAGTCTTGATCCATTTCCTAATGCTGTGTCATTGTGTCATTTATTCATTTTTCCTGATTCCTTTAGTTGGACCTGGTTTTCCTTTTCTGGGTCTCTATATCCTCTTTCAGCTACTTCTCTCATATAATCATTCACTCCTTTGAATTGCTACTACTTGCCTCCCGAGATTTCAGTTTTTTAAGGACATGAACCAAGTCCTAGTTTAAAATGTCTGTAACTCCTTGTGACTACTTTATACATAGTATTTGCTAAACAAATATTTGTTGTATGAATCACCTTGTTAACACCATCCATGGCAGGCTGTCATTTTTCCCAAGCACATTTTCCTATAATTCAGTCACAGTATTTACTCTAGACTGGGATTTAGAAACCAAGACTAAACTCTATGGGGTCTAGAAAAAGATTTTAAAAAATCCACTTTACTAAGGGACTATGAAATTATAGTGTTAAAAATAGAAGTTACAATTTTTGGTCATTGTAGTCACACCTACCAGATTCAAAATGAGCTTTTATAAAGAAAATATTTAACTGGTAATGAGAACCAGCTGTTACCATTGGGAGAAACACACAATTAATTCGAATAAAGAGAACAGAACTTTCATCAGATTAATTCCCTTTTTTTAATCCAAAACTGACTACATATCTACAAATCTATGGTGTCCAGCTTCCCATTCAGCTGACATATCCCTAATACTGATCAACAGTGAGATTGTTACTGACTTAAAAAGGCCCTAGCCTGTAGTATCTTGGTATGCTGAATATGAATATAACCCTGAAAAATTTTTATTGGCTCTTGTTTTGAAGATATTTCATATCATTCATTTTATATGTTTCACTGTGTAAATTTATCCAGTAGGACTGCAACAAATCTTAAATTAGCATAGAATGATGTAATATTGCATCGCATTGCATGATACCATCATACACACATCATCCAGAGTTGAGTGCATCATTTTCTGATGCAATGCAATACTACTGCCAGGCGGCTGCTGACGTAAGCTGATGTCAGCAATGCACTCTGTAAAGCACTGTCAGAAAGGTTGAGCATTGAAAATATTTCAGACTTTGTGCGAGACAGTTTAAGCTACTGTTCCATAGAACTGTTATTATTTTATCCATTTAGGCACAATACAGAACAGTAATGCCTCGAAAGTGTGATCATAGCGTGGACAATTTCTGCTCTATTTGTGGGGAGGTGACATTTGCCAACCAGAAGAAAAGTATCAAGAGAGCCAAGCAACCACATAAAAGACTGTTACTTCTGCTTGGTTCCTCCTCTTTTCTGCGGAATAACGAAGAAAAAGAAGTTGAGACTAGTCTACGTAAACATTCCGTCTGCATTGAGACCAGTTCCACATGGTGAGGGACTTCCTATTCCAGAACCTCCAGCACAATATTCTCTTGATTCATCTGATGAGGACAAGGGTGAGCCGACCTGTTCTTCTCCTGTTCCATCAGCATGCAGTGATCCAGATTTTCACTGTGGTGCATCATCAACCCCACACAGACTAACACAGGAAGAACTCAATGACCTGGTTCGTGATTTGGACTTATCCAAGAGCAAAGCAGAATTGCTAGGATCAAGACTTCAACAATGGAATCTTCTAGAAGAAGATGCCACAATTACTTTATATCAAAAGTGCCACCAGCAGTTGGAGCCTTTCTTCAGAAAGGAAAGTACTCTGGTATTCTGTTCCGATAGAGGGCCTCATGAATGCCTTAGAAACCACTCATGACCCACAAGAATGGAGACTATTTCTAGACTCTTCGAAACTGAGTCTTAAGGCTGTGCTTTTGCACAATGGAAACCGTCTTCCATCTATTCTATTCCTGAACAGCTGTACAAGAGACAAGGGAAAAAATGTAAGATCTAGTCTATGACTTGATTTTTTACAGGTATTAACCATAGGCCTATTACTGTTGGCATGCATTTTGTGATGTAAACATCAATTTATTGCAGATTACAAAAAAACCGAGAGCCAAAATTAGAATTTGACTGTCATATTCATGTTGAGCACATACAAATTGATAAGAAATAACTAATTTTATTTCAGTAATATGACTTTTGTAAAAATTTGTTGACCAGTGTAATTGACTATCATTTCTTCTGTAAGCCTGCTGCATTCAAAAAGTACAATGAGATTCTTCCTGGTGATGCAAGGGGTTAAGTTTCAGCACTACAAAGCTAGCTGCTGGCAGACGCTGCATCATGAGTTCAATCCCTGGGCAGGGAGTTAACTCATATGGAGTAGCAGATTTCTCCTATCTCATCCACTGCTCCCCTCAGCAGTGTGTTTCAGTAGATCTACCTGTTTTGCTCCCCACTCTATCTCTGGTGAATCCACTCACCTCCCCCATCCTCCAGTTCTGGCCTACATCCCAGCCCTATATATATAAATAAATAAAATAAATTTTTTTTTTTAAAAAGAACAAAAACTGCATTTTAAAACAAAACAAAACAAATACCAAAAAGAACAATGAGATATACCTTGATTTGCCTTTGACTGAAAATTATGTAAAAATCACTTTTAGCAAAGATTACAAGAAAAGTTAAATTAACAAGTCATAGTTTGGAAAGAGATTCTACAACCTATCTTTGTTCTGTAGTAGGTTGACTCAGATGTGTTTTAGCCTGGCTACATGTCAAATCCTTCGGAAATAGTGTTGACAGATTTAGCAAACAGACAAATGAAAACAACAAAACAAAAACAGAATGCCAAACTAAATTGGAATTTCAGATAAAAAATAAATACTATTTTTAGTGTAAGTATATCCCAAATATTGCATCCCAAATATCTTAAATACACTTAAGACTAAAATTTTATTCACTATTTCTCCGTATCAAATTTAACCGGACAGCCTGTATTTTGCCTGGCAACCCTGTTTGCAAAGCTTAAAATCAATCCTAGATGACTTGGAGAGGTGAGTTCTATGTTAGGGATTAAGGTGATTATTTTTACTGATACTATTTTACAGTGCAATCTGTACTCATCTTTAAAGGGAAAACTGAAATACATTGGTAAGTAAATACTCAGTTAACAATTTTTTTTTTTTTAAGGAATGAGAAGTACTAACTACATTTGATGGGCAAATATGAATGAACATACTTTACTCTTCCCTTGATGACTCAGAAAGTACCTCTGGATGCTGTGGTGCCTGAGATCATTTAGAACTTTGATTTCTATAGGAACACACTGATATATGCAGAAGCACTGGTTAATAAATTTATGGTTAACAAACAAAAGTTAACAGAGCTCCTAGTGTGTTCTATAATCAAACAGTAACCCTCAAAGGTTATTTTCACTAGTTTCCATCATTTCCAAAATGATGAACACTACTTTGTCAAAATAATGAAAATGCTTGCTAATCAATCACTTATAAAGCAGATGGTTGTTCCCATCTTGTTTTATTTGCTGACACACCACTGTATAGTCAAGATTTGCCAGGAATACTATATTTCTACGAAACAATTTCTGAATAAAAAAATTAGATTAAAACTTGGGGACACAAAAAACTTTGGAAGTAAAGCGATATCTTCACATGATAAGTTTTAATTGAGCTGTGATTTTTTAAAATCTAGATTGAGTTAGGACTGTCTACTCAAAAGAAAGAGTGAAAATTTGAAATCCAGTCACTTGTTTATCAGTAGGCATGGACAAGCTTCAATTTACTCATTTATTTGTTCATTCATTAAAAAATAAGTCACTATGTATGTATTGTGTCCCAGGCATACAGGGTACAGTAATAAATAAGGCAAACATGGCCCCCACTTTCATGGGTCTTCATGGTGTGGCAAGAACTTCTTTCTAGAAGCTGGGGATTATTCTAGGTTCATTTTGTGAGTACAAAGTACTGTTTCCCTTCGTGGGTAACATTTAGTGAGTACTTACTCTGTGCCAGGTGTGTGACAAAAATTCTTTAATCTTCATTACAGTGGAATTAAAGTTAATTGACTGACTAGGAAATGGAGATCTGAGGGACTAAATGTCCTGCCCATGGTCACATATCCACTGAGTGAACAGTGCAAGTCAAGTCTGAATATACTGTCTGTCTATATACTGTCTGTTCATGTAACCACCAGTATAACATGCTGGCCTCTCCAAAGCCTTTGCCTTTAAAATATATAGAAGTCATGACTAAGATACTAGCAGTATGAGCCTAAAAACAGTATCTTATTAATTAGAAGAAAAACAGCTACTTGAAATAATTGTAAATTAAAATATGTGTGAAAATATTAAGATATGTTATTGTATACATCTATGTTTTAAATAACTAGGTTACTACATTCCTTTTTTTAAAATATAAATTATTTGTCTTCCTTTACATGTGAAGACTCATATTCTTAGGATTAACTCTCAGGGAAATGCTTGTGAAAATGGAAAAAAGCCATTCAGGTATTAATTGGTATTTTATTTAACTAAAAGGAGAACCTGGAAATTCAGATTTCAGACTAACAAGTTTTAAATTTTTATGAACCTTACCTCATTTATTTGGTACAGTGACATGAAATTCAGTTGGTGGAATGGGTCAGAAGTTTCCACCCTGACCTTAAGTGGCCTTGTTTCTGCAAATTTATAGGTAGGGTCTAAATTTGAAATTCTCTGAAAGTGACCTAGAACTTTCTCTCCTTTAACTGCTTATCAAAGGTAAAGCTGAGGTTATATCTAAATTTTCAATGTCTATTCTTCCTCCAAACCCCTCTCCACCCAATTTCTGCCTCCAAGACCTTGAACTTTCTAAGTCGTAGATCCTAAAACAATAAACAAATCTGCCTCTGGGATAGAAATAAATAAAATTTAGGTAAGAAAACAGATGTCAGTTTTTACTTTCCCAAATGACAATGACTCTACTCTAAACAAACATAGTCCCTCCCACCTCTCCCCCCCAAGCCCCTTAGTTCTTTTCTAAATTGCTTGTCATTTCATGGAAATTAATCTGTCCAGATGATTTTTTTTTTTCTACTTTCAAAAGTCAATCTTTTCCTTCTCTAAAAATAACTAAAGAGGATAAAAGTAAAAACAATAGTGCTGACATTCATGGAATGGGAAATTAAGTGCCTTAAGTACACTAGTAATATTAATATTATATTAGAAGTTAGTTCACAGATTTCTAAAAAGTTGTTCACTTTTAATTACTGATTGATAACTCAGTTATTTATTTTGGTTTTGAACTTTGAAGCTCACTTTGAAATTTACATAATACTTTCTTTTTGTTAAAAAGTGAAGATTTGCAATGCATTTACTTAAATGGAAAAGAATTCTAAAATGACTGGTATTTAATTCAGAACAAAGAGTGGTCACACTGGAAGCCCCATGGACAAATAATAGTAGTACTGATTGCATAAAAATGCTGTGAGGATAATAGTCAGGATCACTGTGTTATTTTGAGTTCTGCCCTGATCTCACCTACATTTTTAGCCACTTAATCTCTTAGTACCTGATTTTCTTAATATCTGGAATGGCTATAATCCATCAGCTTATATCCAATTTAACAGACTTTTAATATCTTATTAATGTTAGAAGAAACAAGCTAAAAAGCTAGAAACACTGAAGAACTGGTTTCTAATATTAGTGTATTAATTCAACAAGCGATAAATGCAATTGAAACAAAATGTAAAATGATGTTGTACGGGTAATTAGTGAGTAAAAGGAAACATTCTCACAAATTAAACTACTCCTTAACAGCTGCTGATGAGGTCTGCTCCAGACTTTAAAGTTAAAAAGATAAAGGAGATGAACATTTCACACAACAGCTCAGTACTAGGGGCCTCCCTGGTGGTGCAAGAGGTTAAGTCTCAGCCCTATGAAGCTATGGGCAGCCACTGCAGCATGAGTTTGTTTCAGGCCATGGAGCTAACCCACATGGTGGAGCAGACCTCTCCTGTCTCGCCCACTGCTCCCCTCAGCAGTGTATTTCAGTAAGTCTGCCTATTCTGCTCCCCGCTCTGTCTCTGGCAAATCCTCTCACCACCCCCACACCTCTGGCCTACACCCCAGCTCTTGTATGCATAAATAAATAAATCTTTAAAAAAAAATCTACTCAGTACTAGTCAGTGTGCCATGCACCCAGGAGACAGGGATAAAAGGCATGATGCCAGCCTTCAGGGGGCTTACAGACCAGTGGAAAGGCAGCATTTAACCAGTATCTCCCACATGCCAGGCTGTACTGTAGCTGGACTACCCACTTGCTAACCCATCATCACATCAACCCTGCCTGGTGTCTACTATTATGACTGTTTACAGGTAAGATAAGTGAGGCATTGAAAAATAATATACTACCTAAAGAAATAAATCAGTGAGTAGTACATGTAGAATTTAACTCAAATTTTTCTAAATCCAAAGCATACGCGCTCAACTATGAAATGTAAGCAACTTTTCATAAAAAAATTATCCTCCCTGTAATTATACGTCTACATGAATCAAAACTAGGCTACCTTTAATAGTGCTTACCTGTTATCTTGCAGCCATATACTTCAAATCTCATAGATATACCAGTTTCCCAAGTCACAGGTTTGATTCGGACAAAACGAGTTATCACTGGCTTGTTGAAAACTCCAAATACAACATCTGTGGGGTTGGTGTTTCCTTGAAAGATCTACATGGAAAAAGACAGGGCTCCTTAATAACAGACTTTTACTTAAAGGAAATTCAAATGTCTATTTTCACAGATGTTTGTAAAATTCTTTACAATTTCAGACAATTTCAGCATTGTCTATCAAGAGTTAGTTAGCATTAATAACTTATGTTCTTTTTTAAAATAGTGGGAATCAGAAAGGATTAGGTCTAATACAGAATGTTGCCCTAGCCATCGATTCAATTTTCTGAGAGGTTAGAGCAACCAAATGCACAGTTACAAGGATAACATTTGTTAAAGGATACATGCCACTATCTAAAAATGTGGGAAATTATTAACTTGCAGAATATTATGACATTTCGTGGGAATGCTCACTATTTTAGTTTCCCAGGAACCCCTCCAGAAGGAGTGCTTTTTGAGTTCAGTGTAGGGTCTGGCTTTTTGAAAATTCTAGATTATGTTCCCAACTATGGCAGTAGGTTAAATAGCTTTCTCCCATTTCTTCGTGGAAGATTTTATTCCTGACATTAATTAAAGACTTTACTGCTTTTTGGTTATTGGGAAAATTACATTTTAGTGGTCAAAATCAAAACTGAGTTATGAATGCTGTCACTAAAAATCAGTTTTTCCAGAGCTTCTGCCTCTAGTTTCAAAGTGAGTCATTTTATTCTAAGAAAGATGATGCGTGTAACTGCAAATGTAATGAGTGCCAGTCACGAGCCGGTTTCCCACAAAGGTCTGTCGGGGTCGCTCGCTCTACCTTGGCGTGGTGCCACAGCAGTGTTCTAGCAAGGTCTCTGGGGAATGGTGACTGCTATCTCAGGACACTGGCACTAGACCTGCCTCAAATGGAACTGCAAAGCTCTGCTTTCCTGAGTTTTACTTCAGTCTGGATTTGAGGAGGGCCTGTGTAAATTTAATGTGCCTCAGTACTAAGCCCTGGGTACCTGTTATCCTGTAGCCTCTCACACAGCCTGGCCACATTCCTCCTCTTAAATTGTGTAACTAGAACATTACTGGGTCCCTCAGAGGTTTTGAGATTTCTCTCTATTTTCTCAGATAGATTCATGGAAAAGGATCACAGTTTCCCAAGATTTGTTCTTTCTCTGAGAGAAAGGGCATGCAAAAGTCAGGCTGGTATTTTTATTTTATTTAGTTTAAGTGGCCTGCACAATTGATGGTAGTCAAATACTTTACAAAGTCAGCTGTTAGACTGATCCCTCTCTGGAGACAATTTAATATCATAATTTATTCTAGCCTGTGATGGCCTTTAGATTTCTGTCCTACTTCAGCAAATCTCTCTGGGAAACAATCTGTGTGGGATCATTTTTGTGTGACAAAGAATAATGGGTAGCTGCCAGAAGAAGTCGAGTCCCAAATCACGGTGCTTAAAGGAGGGTCAACAAGTCCATTTCAGGGAGAGAACAGCATCTGTCAAAAGTACTGTTGCTCCAACAGAGGCTGGGGAGTGCACATTTGTTCACACGGAGGGAATTTTATGTTTGCCGAAAACCAGGTCCAGGTACACATCTCATTTCAACATAAAAAGACTGCTGAGTTCCTACTTGTCAAAGGCAGCTTTCGCTGAGGTGTGGCCAACTCTCTGTGAAGAAAGTAAATTTTTGGTAGGGGGCAGTGGCTAAAATGCCCCAAAGTACAGAGAAAGGTAGTGTGGGCAACAAAAACTAGACCTCAACAAAAACTAGACTTAAGTTCAGTGTGAAGGATAGGTCTCCCCAAATGTTCAGAGAGGCATCCCGAGATGTCTCAGTTTAGCATGTAGATTATTTCAGGCTGAGATCAATTGAGGCCCAGCAGGCCTATTAGAAATTTTGCCACTCCCTACCCAGGAGAATAAAAATTGGGGGTATTAGCCAGAACTAGGATTTTTATCAGAAATAGCCTTTCTATCAAGTAAACCTATCTATGTGGCAGAGCAAGCATCTAATCACAAGACATCTGTTTTTTGTCAATATAAGTCACTCTTTCCTCATCACATGAAGCCTCCTCATTTCTCCTTGAAGCCCCTGGTCAAAATCCTATTCCTTAGATCAGGATATATATCCTCATTTTACCCTACTGGCTTTAGAATGCACATCCATGGAGAATCTCCATACATTTGTAGTTAAATTTGTTTTTTCCCCGACTAATTTGTCTGATGTTAATTTGATTGCTCAGGTAGTCCAAGAAGGATCAAGAATGGTACGGGGAGATTTCCTCTCTGTATTTACAAATGAAAATGCTCAGACAGATTCGAGGTCTTTCTCTTTGCTGACCCTTTCCTTATCCTCTCTGCTGCCTAATCTGGAAGCTCCTCTGTGTTCCAGGGTATTTCTGATAATGTGTCTACTGTGAGCTGTGTGCACTGTCAGTCACCCCCTCAGAACCTGTGTGTTCTCTAACACTCCCTGTCCTGGGCCAGGCAAACAAATGATGGACAATGAATGAAGAGGACATGTTGGATAGTAGTGCTTTTTTTTTCTTTTTTAAGGAAATGGGCTGAGAGGGACAGATCACCTTGTTCTCTCTAGGTACTCTTGTCTGTTGGTATGTCATTGATAATAGTGTTTTGTTTCTCTGGAACTAAAGCATGTCTTCAGAAAACCACTCCAAAATAAGAATAAATCTTGAAACTTGTGATCAATATTTACTTGCTTCACCTTCACAAATGCTGACTGTGTAGCATTTGTTCCCCAGGTGTACAATTGGTTTCATGTCCTCCAGGGCTAGATAACAACCTTGAATTTGCCTGCCCCTAGTACTTTTTCCCACAGAACAGCTGCCTACCTATCTACCTACATTTCTATCCTGAAGCTCTAAATATGAGTGGGGTGTTTACAGCTCATCAAAAGGAATTAATAATTCTTTTGCTTCATACCCAGGGGGCTTTCTCAGTTTCAGATCAGAAAGAGAAAGTCAAGACCATGAATTCTCCAAAGAGAGACAGGACATGTTAATGGATTTCTTCCCAAACCTTCAGTTTCAAGTTACCTGGATCTTTGCTACTATTGTTATCAATTCTAATTTTTTTCCCCTTGGCCTCCAGAGCAAGCTTTTAATTTTAGGAGGACAGCATGTCTTCAGAAATCTTTTGATTAGTAAATCAGAGCAAGCATAACTTCAAATAAACAGGCAAGCTGAGAAAAAACATCTCAGTTTCAAATGATCTAGGGTAATGCGCTGGTGGCAGGGCATGGTTGCTGTAGCCTCCTTGGTTGAAAGCAGTGGGGAGATGGAATATCATTCATGTGATCTGCCTTTATGACTATTCATTCTCACAGAAGCCAAACACACTTGTAAATTAGTTCAGGAACCACAGAGGATAAGTGAAAAGGGGTTTTCTAAAACCAGGCAATTACAGAGAAGAATGAATCTATGACAGAGAATGAAGAAACAGGGAAAACCCACAACAAAACAGCTCTTTGGGTTCTAAAGGGACAGTGTATAGTCAGTGTATAGTCAGAGACAGTGTATAGTCCTGTGTATAGTCAGGGTTTCCCTGAGAGGTTCAAAGTGACTTTGGAGTCTGACACTTCATTTGGCTGATATCGACTTTTCTTGGGAACACCCATATCATTCCGTTTTGACTTCTGGATCTGGGACCATGAGACAATCGGTCAGATTAAAACCTCTAACTGCACTTTCCATTTTAAATCAAATCAAAAAATAAGCCTGGCCAGACAGAAAGCTCTCAAACCAACACGGTAAAATTGATCATCCACTTCAACAACTGAATTGGTTAAGGGGGTGGCAGTAAACTTACAACAGGCTTATTTCCTTCTTTTATGGTGATCCAGTCTTCCCCATTAGAGCTGATGTCTATTCGGTAAGTCTTGACAAAGTATTTCTTCTTGGTTTCCTTTGAAATAGCTCCCTGTGTCCCAACAGCAGTGACAAAGCGCAGAAGGCCCAAGTCTACCTGGAAGACAATACAAGCCACAGTCAGTCACCCAGTCCTGGAGCTCCACAGTACAGTTTTCATACACCTAAGATCAATAAGTCCTAATTCCAGCTGGTGTCAATAACCCTTACTTTTCGATTCCATTCCTTTTAAAGAAAGGCAGAGACATGGTAAGATATGAATAGCCTTAGCTGACTATAGTGGGAAGGGACCTTGAGGATTGCTGCAACCAAAATTGTTTGACCCCGGGTACAAAAGAGAAAACTGGATTCAATAGCACACACCTGTATCTTCTGAGACTAAAAAACTTCCAAACAGCACATTGATATATGCCATTTTACAAATAGAAAATTAAGACAAACAAGACATTTTAGATGCTTGAAGAGACCTGGAAGAGAACCCAGGTCTGGCCCTGTGATGTGGGTGGAGAGGAAAAAGAGCTAAACATCAGCCTTTCAAGTACTGGCTTTGTCACTAGCAAGTTGTTGGGCCTTGGACAAGTCACTTCATTGTAAAGGTCCTATTATTCATTTGTAAAATGAAGGACTTAGAATAAATAAACTGAGAATCAGCCCCTTACATTTCTGACTTTTTATGATTCCATGTTTTTAGTAACAGTTTTTTTTCTTTAACTATACTTATTTCCATCATTAATAATTAAGAACACCCTTAAAACCAAAATCATTTCTGTATATTAGAAATTTTTTTGTAAAGTTGTGGCTTTTTATTATACTTGCTATTGCATTTCTATATAATACAGAAACTTTAAAGAAGTGAAACACAGTTTTTAAAGCACACTGAAAATAATTGCTATTAAAATTGATTACTTTTAAGAGACAAGAGAAAATCACTTTCCGAAAACAGCAACAAAGCCCGAAATTGAAAATTAAAAAAAACCCAAACCCCACCTCCATCACCACTTCTGAATCCTTCTTCCAGTTACTACATGACAACTCAATTTTCAGAAAACAATATTTCAATTAACCCTCCAGTGCCTAGAGGCCATGAACACCTAAAGAATTTCCATTTTATGCACAGCCTACCTCCTGAAGAATGACTATTGTCTCTCATCAACTGATTTTCCTGAAGGCCCTGAGGTAGTTAAATCAACATATTGCCAACTCATTTCAAAACTGAACCAAGAGTTACATGCAGGAAAAACAGCAATATCTCTGGCACATGGAAGTTAATTTTAAGTTACACAATTCAACAATGGGAGATTTCATCTAGAAAGGAAGGGGTTACTATTGAACGTAAAACAATCTTTATTTCATTAACCTGATTTTAAAGGTGTAAAGCCTATGTTCCACATCCCATCACCAGATGTGAGAGGAAAAGGAGTAAGGCTTTAATAGAAATTTAAGGATAATAGTCATGGATGTTTTAAATTTAATTGAACAAATATTTATCCAACACATTTTTATGAAATGCTAATAATTGTTTACTGAAATTTGCTTTAAAAAAAATTAGTCATAGTACTTTATGTGATTTTGTGTACAAATTTCCAAAAAGGGAAGCCATCCATATTTGTCAGATTTAGCATTAAAAGTAAAGAGTATTCAGTTCAGCTGAATTTCAGAAAAACCACCAATATTTTTGGCATTGTCCCCTGCAATATTTGGGACACTAACAAATGGCTCATTGTTTTCTTGATTCAAATTGAACTGGGTGTTCTATATGTTACATATCTAACTATTCCAGACAAATAATCAGGTGATCTTAAGCTGGTGCAAAAACTCTCATTTCCTAAACTTAAAGTTAATGAGTTCTCTGGATTTGGTTGCACTGAGCAATTTCAACATTTACTGACTGTCCTTTGACTCAGGCCCAATCCCATATACACTTGGAAGCTGAAGGACTCTTAAAACCTTGACATCCTGAAGTCCAAGGAAGCATGAAGCAGAGTTATTTAAATAAACTTTTCCTGTCAAACTTACAAATGGTTCTTCAGGTTGGAAATGATTAAATTCCCAAGAGTCTATATCCAACTTACGTTGATTTGAAATAACTCTAAAACTTCACTTCTCGACTATCCCTGCTTTTAAAATTTTGATTTTAGGGTAAGATTTAGTTAAAAAAAAGAGTAAAAAAAAAGTTAACTGGTGATTATTTGGAAGAATCCTAGGAGCTGAAACAGCTGACTTTAACAGAAGGAGCAACTGGAATTAACTAGATATATTCAACACAGGTCCTAGATAGAAAGCCCCCCCCCCATAGAATATGCATGAATCATTAGTAAAAAAGATAGTATCTCAACAGCAATGAAATGCATCAGTAACCTCCCTTTGTGATTGCATAAAACTTCCTGCTATGCTTTAAAACTCTGCAGTTACATTTTTTTTTTTTTTTACCACAATGGAATACTTGAAATTTTGTTTCATTTTCTTCCTAACATTATACTGCCAGTGGGTTTTGGTAAGTATGAATGACAACCTCATAAAATGATTAGGGCTGGGACCTGAACCACTGCAATTAAAATGGGGTGATGCTCAGAACTCCAAGACACAGTCTCTTCAGATTGTGGGAACTTTCTCTGGCAGCACCAAGGAAGTGCTTTCAAGTCCTGTCTCCCTGGGTAATATCCAGGAATGCTCTAATAGTTACCCAGGATCCTCAGGAGTCTGAGAGAGTTTGGGAGGAGATAGGTAACCTTCAATCACAGGTATACACTGCTCACATTATGTCAGAAGGCGCAGGAGACCACAATACCTGGATATTTGTAACTTGCAGAGTGAAGTTGACTCTGCTAATCAACACACTGGCCTTCCCCTACCATTTTAGTCTGGCTAGTGCATCTACACACCATCTCTTAAAGTCACATTAAAATATTTGTTATTCCTAATGTACAATAACATTTCTTTTCTTAAAATTTTATTATTTATTATTTAATGAAGTACCATTGCTTTACCTCCCTGTCAGTTTTTTGACAGTATAGGATTTCTCCCCTCGATGTGTTCACCATTGCTGTCCCACCACCAAAGCACCCATAACCCTTATCACGGTTCACTGCAGGTCCTGGGTAATATCCAGAAATGCTCTAATAGTCCTCCTCCCCCTTCCTTTGGATGTCTAGATCTCTGGTCAGCTTTCAAGGGTTGGTTTTGATGTTTGTGTTTGTCTGAACCTTTTTTTGTTTCTCTGTATTCCACATATACATATCTATATATCTTGACATGTAAAGTTCTCTTGACTTAAAACTACACCCCCCTTTTTTTTTTTTTAACAATAAATGACTTTTTCCTTTTGGGGGTCTGGCAGAGTAAGTCACTTCTTAATCCAGGATGTTCAAGTGAATATCTAATGTCTCCATCTCTGAATTCATCATGTGTTTTTGTTCTACCTTGGTTCAGACTTCTGTGAAATCTTTCAAAGAGTATCTACTTTTCTACATAGAAAACTAATAAATGCCTGCTGAAAATTCGTAAGATGCAGAAAATATTAGAAAGAAAATTAGGGAAAGGCACCAGTAATAGTCTTCCAGAGTTTTATGTTCTAATGCAAGACCTATATGGAAATTGTTTGTGTTCTGTTATCTTTCAAATGAAGTCATACTTCCTCCATGTTTGAATACCTGCTTTTAATTTTATGGATATATCTCCATGCCAAAAATAATTTTTTTTCACTATTTTCAGTGCATTCATGGTATCCATGGCAACATGATCTACTTAATCAGTCTGCAGCCTTGAAAATTTTTACTCAACTTGATTGACACTTATTAAGAGGACACAATACTGGTTATCTGTTAAGATCTGTATTAAGTAGTAAGAATAAAAAGATCAATAGAATTTGGGAAACACAAACACATGATTATAGAAGTGGCGCAAAGCACAAAAGGCATGATGCAGCACAGAGGAAGGAGGAAACATTTTTTTCTAGAGAACTGGAGATAGGGGGATTGGAGAAATTTTATAAATTATTTTGATATCTAAGATATGGATTAAAGGATACACAGTATGCATGTACAAGTGAACACAAAAGGAAAGAATGTTCTAGGGAGGAGGAGGAACAGGAAGCTTAGAGACAGGAAGGATATGAATGAATGAAACAAGGAACAATAAGCCATACCTTTATAGACACAATTTATCAAGAAATGTATTGATCTCTAAAGAGTATTGTGCTCTGGTCATTTTGAAGCCAAAATAAAAAGTTGACCGAAAACCATTCAAAGTCAGCCATTGACTTTTCTCTTGGTGACTTAGCTTTTTAAATTATATGAGGTCTTACTAACTTCACATTATAAAAGGCAAGATTGATGACCCAAGATGGGCAGCTGGAAAGACACAGATACAACCCCAGAGCAATTCTACATAATGCCAGGATTCATCATCCTAAACAATACTTCCTTTCTTTCCATAAAATTTCAGACACACAGTAACCAATAATTGAGTAACCTGCTTTCCCGAAATCAAATCAATTCTGCTTCAATGACTATTTTCTTATTTTAAAAGAATATCATTATTTCACAGCTGCTTTATTTTTAATTGAAAGATGGATGTGATTTCACATTTGAGTTTTATGTACTTCTGTTTAACATTAAGAAAGACAGTGAGGAAGTGTGATGATGGGACGGCGTGCACATGGAACTGAATATCAAACACAGTCACTCAATTGTTAGGTGTTTCCCTCTTGTATTTGACGTATATAAACGTATGTTAGTTATATGATGACGTGGAGTATTTTACTTCTGTAAACTCTTTTTGAGTTGGAGAGCTAGTCTCTGACTTAGCCTATCTAGCACCATCAGCAGAACATGATATTCTGTGTCCAACATGAGTATAAAATTCTAACACTGCTCGTAGAATGTCTATAGACATATAACTGTCATGGCATTCCACACAAAAAGAGAAGACATTGCTAGACAGCACAATATAGAAGCAGAAAGCCCTATTTTTATTTTGGGTAGAAAGAAGCACACTAGTAGAAAAAAACAACTGTCCTCTTCCACTTCTGGGGGGCAGGGGTTGGTGTCCTGATGGCTCTTCTGGTGTGAGGGCTCCCTATGGCATGGGGTATAACCACATACTTCACTCACTCTTTGTTGTAAGATGGCTACAGGTATAATCCATCCTGCATTTTATGGTCATGGTATTGTCTTAGTAATGACAGGAAACACATTTCCCAGATAAAGAGAAGCCAGGAGACGCATTTCATTGGGAATCACTTGAGGCCAAAGCACACAGTTTAGTTTTGTGTAGTAAGTCATGTAGCAAACCTTTGCAAACTGTGGGCTAAATACCAGCATGCAGCCTCTGAGCCATGAAAAGAATATTGTTGTTTCCTATAATACATAACCAGCTATTGGTAATGTCATAATGTGGAAAGCCTCATTTCTAAAATGAAAATCTGTCTTGCTCAATAAAATACTGCCTACTGAGCTGGCATTGGCAAGGGAACAGTTACCAGCTTTTAAGATTTCCAAGGCAGGTTAATATAAGAGATTGAAAAACTAAAGGATTAAAAACTAAAGTCTGATTAAAAAGAGGAAAAAAAACCTGGAAGGGGGAGAGTGTCAGATTTTTTTAGAGCCAGATTCTGATGCCTCAAAGAGCTGTTAATTCATTATTAGACACTACAAGCTAAAGAAAACACATTTAGATAATTGACCCAATTCCTTAGATAACATATTTTTTTTTTGTTTTTCCTGATAGAGTCTAAGCATTTGAACATCAATGCTGTTTTAGGATCCGTGGCTTAATTCATACCGGATCATGCAGGATCCTAAACCTTTTATAGTTACCAATCAGAATATAATCACTTTCAAGTTAGTGTCACAATTATTTACCTCTTTACATGTTTTTTTCCCACCATTATTGTATTATTGTATTACACCAAAAAATACTTAGAGTTAAAATTACTATTAATAACAGAAAATGAATGGAGCAACCCCTGTGTGTCAGGGATTTTATTAATTTTTTAATTATTACATAATTATCTCTTTCAGTGCTCACAACAATTACATAAAGAATGTTTTATGGGCAAAGGAACTGAGGAGCAAGGTGATGTGTATGCTGTGCTCACAGTCACGTGACTTATCAGTGATTAAGCAGGGCTTACCCCAACTCAGACTGGGCGGCTGTCCACAAGCCATAATACCCACGTTGCTTCAGAGCCAATTCACATTGTAAAAACCATAATTATCAAAAGATAATCTAGAATTTCTTAGTAAACAATAATTAAATCTTATAGTTATTCTTTTGGGACCCAAAATGTCTTGTATAATTATAAAGAAGATGAGGCTATTTATGATTGCTTGACTATTAGTTTAAAATTAAAATTAGCTCCTGGAAAGCAAAACTTAGCAAAAGATTCAGGTATGCTGTTGAGAGATAAGATGGTGTTGATGGATCATTTTTAGCAAAAGATAATGAAGAAATATTTTAAAATTCTGGTAAAGCACAAAAATATCCAAGTATAAAAAATGTGTAATGCACACAGAACTTCTCGAATTTTCTTGTCTAGTCTTAATTGCCTGAATCAATACTTTTCCCATAGTTAAAGGAAATTAATTAAAGGCAGGCATTTTCCAGGGCGGAAACCAAGTACTGGTTGCAACAAAACCTGTGCTGATAGTAAAACAATTGCAAGTGAAAGAACAGATGAATTTCCTATCAGAAGATATGAGTCAGCCAGCTAGAAAAATATTAGATAAGGGTGTAACAGCACAGATGCAGAAGAAAGGCTGGCTTCTCTGTCTGCCACTGCACTTAGAGCAAAAGAACATGGAAAAGGGGCAAGAAAAATGAAGTCCCAAACAAGGACCGACCTTTGTCTTTGTTGGTTGATAAAAGGAGATAATGCTTATGTTCACTCTGTTATGTCTGGACTTAAGGCACATTCTCTCATTCTCATGTTAATTTTTTGGTGCACAAATCAGAAGCAGCTAATTAAATAAGAAATATTTAATTCTGATATGTTCTTTGAACTGGAATTCCATCTGGTTTTGTTTGAATAGTAAAACCTGCTAGAGTTGTTAAAATTGGCAAGTGTCATTGGCAAAAAAGGAACAAAAGGGACTCCAGGAGCAGGTTTATGCTCCAGTGTTTCATCTAGAAACATTTCTAGAAACCAGAATTCATTTCAATCACTCCAATATGGAATTCATAAAGAAAGAATGTGAAGGACAAGAATGCTGTTTAGGATGGAGACCTCAGTGTGATAGATACAGTATAAGGTTTTAGAAGATCTTAATTTGAGAGTACTAGGAACTGTGACATCCATCTGAAAATGCTCAGCTTAATTTATGAAACATATTTAAGACAAATATGGAAGACTGCCGGTGGGATGAGCTGCCCCGAGTACTGTTTGAACAGGTGGACTAAATCATGGACTGGATAACCCTGTCCAAACAATTTGGCCCACCACACCGACCATTAGTTGCCATGTTAGACTAAAAGTTTTAGATCCTGACTAATGAATATCTCACAATTTCCTGGAAGGAGAAGGCTGAGAGTACAAATGTGCAATTGAAATGTAACCTGTCTGCACATGCCCAATGCAGAACAAGTTATGATGCTGCTCTCCTCCACCCTGTCAAGTAGACCTTTAAATATTTCCTCCTAACTCCCTTCTCAGAGACAGAAGAAATTCTCCTTTTCTGTACTGGATCCCTCATGCATGAGTCTCTCTAATAGTAGAGGCTTGCCTGTTTCAACTACACCTAACATTATCTGGTGAATTCTTTCCCAAAGGGCAAATAACACATTCTTTTGGGTCAGGGCATCTAACAGTGTGTCTTCATATATTTTATGCAAAACCTGAAGGTTTTTTCCTTCCAAATCTTCTAGAATAGATGATAATTGTGATTAAAAAAATCATATATTCCATTTTAATCTCTCTCTTATTTGAGTAAACCTGTATCATCTAGATTCAGGATACAACCTATTCTGATAAAAAAGGGAGAAAAAAATGAAGTCACATTTGAGTTCCCAGACTCCAGGATATAGTAATCAACATCTCTTTTTCTATATATAGAATTAAAGAGAAAGACTGATTAAATCACTATGCTTTAGAAGAGATTGTTTTATATTTGAAAAACATATGCCAACCTATGAACTCTTCTTCTTTAAAATGAACTGTTAATTTGCAGATGGTTACCTCAGTATCTTTTAATAGCTTGGATAAGAATATGACATTTAAATAGTTCTCTTTTCCAACTAAGGTATTCAGGAATTTTTGTTGGGCAGTAAAAGATTTAGGAACTTAATACATTTAATTAACATTCTGGAATGATTATTGTAAGCTACATTAAATTTAAAACCTGAACTTAATCCTTTGATCTGGAATGAAGACAAGCACTTAGAACAGACCAAATGTAATCCCTAGAAACTTGGTTAAGAATTTACCTTACATCAACTCCATTGCAAAATTTGCTTAATTAGAATGTATTAAGAGACTGTCTTAATGCTTCATTTAAAAAATATTGTAACCACTCTTAAATATGTATTAAGAAGATGTATCTCTCTAGTCAAAGATTCATAGGAGAGTCATAGCTTGTACTCATGCTAGGAATATTTAGTTAACAAAGATTTATGGAGCACCTCCAACATGGAGTTTAGGCCTGGTATAATGCCCTCCTGCTCTGACTTTTGATTCCATCAACTGTTTTGTGTAACATCCATGAAAACTAGGAAATATTCTCTTAGTAGAAGTTCTGAAGATAGATTGCACAGGTAGAGGTAGACATGAGCAAAGTGACCAGTCATATGGTACCAATCCAGTGGACTGCAAGGATACAACTAACTATTCTGGAAGATCTGGCAGAACATTCCTAGTTCCTGATACTTGTTTGTGCCAAAACAAAGAGGGTGCAGTAGTGAAAGAATGGATAAGGAAAGGTCTATATTGCAACCACTTCAAAATTTAGGAGCAAATTTATTATTGTTGCACTTAATTTCAATAGAACTGTATTATGAAAATAAAGCATTTACTATGGTCCTTGTTATTTAAAATGTGTTGGGGTAGGGGGTAATAGAATCTAATGAACAGTCGGGGTGCATTCTCACACGGATGTATCTTAAAGTTTAATTAGTGTTTCACACATCATAGGTGCTTAGCTAAAAGTGTGAAATTAAAGTAAACTGAAGGATATTATATGTCCAGACAAAAACATTTAATCCATGGAATTATTAGTACATATTTATTGTATGCCAGGGTCTATAAGCAAGTAGCCCTATGTGGAAGTAGAACAATATAGGATTCAAAGTAAAAATTGCAGCCATAACAATAGATGGGGTGCTATGAGATTAGGAAGAAGGAAAGATTACTTATGGAAGGGGAAAGAATGGTCTTTATGGAAAAAGAAGTCATTTGAATCATTCAAACTGAACCTCATAAGACTTTGGGTGGGGAAGGGGCCAGGGTTGATGAGCCAAATGCAAAAGGATTAGGAGAAAAAAATCCCACCAAACTGTCTACATTTCAAAATATTTAATATGAGTATTTTCCTCCTATCTAATCTATCTTGGCAAAATTCCTTTACAGAGGAAGAATATGTATCTTCTCCAGTCCTACCATCTAACACACATCATCCTTTGGCTGGGCCTTCATGTTGTCTTCACGTTGTCTACACATTATCTACAAGTCTAAATCAGAATGGATTGGGCTAGTGACAGAGTGATAATAAAATCTTGTTTGTGATCAAACTTCACATGACCGTGCGTGGCACTGCTGAGGTCATCCTGCTAAAATGCATGTTTTCACTGCCTCTGGGAATTCAGGCATTCCTGGGGCTAAGACCTAAGCCCCAATCTGTATGAATTAGAGAGTTCTTTCTTGAACCTAATGGCAAACTGCAGTCCTAGCTCTTGTTTATATCTATATTTACAATAAAACATTTCAATGATATAGCATAAAATTTCTTTTCTCTATTTTTTTTAAGAGTTATTTATTTATGCATACAAGAGCTGGGGTGCAGGCCAGAGGTGAGTGTGTGGGGGCATAGTGGTGAGAGGATTCACCAGAGACAGAGTGAAGAGCAGAACAGGCAGACTTACTCAAATACACTGCTGAGGGGAACAGCGGGTGAGATAGGAGAGGTCTGCTGCACCATGTGGGTCAGCTCCCTGACCGGGATAGAACTTGTGCTACAGTGGCTGCTTATAGCTTCACAGTGCTGAGACTAAGCCCCTTGCACCACCAGGGAGGCCCACATAAAATTTCTTTAATACTTTCTTGAGGGATTCACACTACTGTTGAAATTATATAGTTTGTCCCTCAAACATTTAAGGAGAGAGCACTGAGTTTGGAACATGAGCTTTTAATGGTGGGTATTTTGGTTTCTAATATCCACTGCACTGTGGAGGGAAGTTGCTAAAGATAACACTGGTCAACAGTGAGATCATTACTGACTTAAAAAGGCCCTAACCTGTAGTATCTTGGTGTGCTGAACATGACTATAACCCTGAAAATTTTTTATTAGCTCTTGTTTTGAAGATATTTCATATAATTCATTTTATATGTTTCACCGTGTAAATTTATCCAGTAGGACTGCAACAATATCTTAAATCAGCGTAGAATGATGTAATATTGCATCGCATTGCATAATACCATCATGCACACATCATCCAGAGTTGATTGCATCATTTTCTGATGCAATGCAATACTACTGCCAGGCGGCTGCTGAAGTAAGCTGACGTCAGCAGTGCACTATAGAAAGCCCTGTGAGAAAGGTTGAGCACTGAAAATATTTCAGAATTTGTGCGAGACACTTAAAGCTACTGTTGCATAGAACTATTATTATTTTATCCATTTAGGCGCAATACAGAACAGTAATGCCTCGAAAGTGTGATAATAGTGTGGACAATTTCTGCTCTATTTGTGGGGAAGTGACATTTGCCAACCAGAAGAAAAGTATCACTTCTCAAGTGAAGAAGGCTTATCATCTTTTCTTCGGATGCAAGGCTGGTGACCAAGACAAGCCTTGGACCCCACATATATGCTATGCTACATGTACAACACAGCTTTCACAGTGGTGAAATGGCAAAAGACCATTAATGCCATTTGCAGTCCCCATGGTGTGGAGAGAGCCAAGCAACTACAGAAAAGACTGTTACTTCTGCTTGGTTCCTCCTCTTTCCGGTGGAATAACAAAGCAAAAGAAGTCGAGAATAGTCTACCCAAACATTCCGTCTGCATTGAGATGACCGGTTCAACAACTTGCTGCAGGGTGATGCGAAACAATCAAGGAATGCTTTTCGCCTAGTGTCTAAAACTTTCTTGGGAATGTTAGGGCAGAAAACTACAAGGAACTAGTAGAAGACATCCTGATGCAGTATCAGAAACTTGGCTGCAATATGTCTCTAAAAATCTACTTCCTTCATTCCTATCTGGGTTTCTTCCCTGAAAACTGTGCTATGGTTAGTGATGAACATGGCGAACGTTTTCATCAAGATATCGCATCAATAGAACAAAGATACCAGGGAAAATGGTCCACTACAATGCTGGCTGACTACTGCTGGACACTCCCTAGAAATGCTCTTGAACAGCTGTACAAGAGACAAGAGAAGAAATCTAAGAAGTAGTCTATGACTTGATTTCCTACAGGTATTAACCATAGGCCTATTACTGTTGGCATGCATTTCATGATGTAAACATCAATTTATCACAGATTACAAAAAAACTAGAGCCAAAATCAGAATTTGACTGTCATATTCGTGTTGAGCACATACAAATTGATAGGAAATGACTAATTTTATTTCAGTAATATGATTTTTGTAACAATTTGTTGACCAGTATAATTATTATCTTTAGCACAAAAAATTGTTACCTACTTGAATGAAAGGAAGGCTAGCAGATTCCCGTCCTCTAGTCAGTGAAGAAAAAAGTCAAATAAACAATAAATAATGACACAGAGTGAACAGAATGCATTGAAAATATTCAATGAATTCTAGGACTACAGGGAATAAATTCGATGATGCAGATGGCTTGTGGTAGCAACAAAGCACAGACCCCAGCAGTATCTCTCTAGTTTTGATATTAATTAGGGAGCTGGAAAATGTTGAGTGAATCAGCTATTCCAAGCGTTAGTCTCCACCTTTCTCCAACAAAAATACCAATGCCTAGACCATTTAGTTACTTCTCCTGGTTACCAGGAAGAAATAATGATGCATTTGTACACAAATTGTAAGAACATAGCCCTAATACATTTTTCCCTTAATCATTTGGGTAATTGGAGTTTTTGCCTGCACAAGCATTTGAGTGTGCGTGCATGTGTGTGTGTGTGTGTGTGCCTGTAGTACCTAGATTTTAATTCCTTAAAAGGAGGGAGATTTTTTAAATTTTAAATTCACCTAGCCCTACACATAGTCTCTGATCCTTAGCAAATGCTCAAAATATGTTTGTTAATTTAAACTCATTGCTGAGTCTGTCCAGCACTGCAGGCAGGATGTGAAACTCTTGTCTTTCAAGTAAAAGTCATTAATGTAAATGTTAAAGTAGGCAGACAACTCATTTGTATACTCTTAACCTAGGAATGTGAGCATTCTTATCTTGGTGTCTAAAACTGCAAATATTATAACTACTCACACAAATATCAGTCCTTTCAAAAGTCCATTACTTTAAGCTAGAGGCTACTGAAGGATGAATTTCACTGAATAGGTTCATGCTGTGTGAAGCATTCTTTTTTATTTCTTCCTCAAGTGATCACTTGTTTAACTTAATAAGCATCCCTCCTCCCAGGAGTTACCCCAAAAGGCAGTAGGGATTAAATAATTTTTTTCACTACATCTATTAGGGTCTCAATGACCTCACTCAAACCTCTTCTCAATCTTTTATTTTGAGTTAAGCTATTTCCAAGCAAGATGTCCACAGGATGTTTATCTATTAGATGTTTACATATCTGGTATCTTAGATTGTCCCATACCCTTCCTGTATGTTGGAAGTAGTAACAACATCAAAATTTCACTGTGTAACTACAAGTCTCATCGTTTCTCTTAATTAACATGAGACCTTTGTAAGATCTGGAATAATAGTTTTGTGTGGCTAGGAAATGAGCACCTATTTTAGGCCTTTTGTGATCTTTGTGTTTTTTGTTTCACGGTCTCTGAGAAGCAGCCTCACAAACCAGCCTCAAGAGGCACCAGGCTGGCTCAGCATGGCGGTAAAGCCGTGCAGCACCTTGGTTGAGGTGAGGTGCAGACACCTCAGTTATTGACACCCATCTTTTATCAGCAGTGTGAAGAGATTTTCAAACCCAAAGGCCAAGAATATATTAAATAGCATATGCAGTAAGGTGTATTTCTACTTCAAAAACTTCATCGTTCTATACTAATCATAAAGTTTTATCTGCACTATTGGGAGGTAAGTATATAACTCAAGATAAACACACATTTGTACTAAACAGCATCAGTGTGTTCCAGGAAAACAAAATAACTTGTTTCTTATTAGTTTTGTAGTAAGTCACCACTTTAATAATTTTTCTCCCTTCTAAAAGCTTGGTTTAAAAAAACAAACACAAGAATGAATTTCTGGAAACTAAAGGCTTGCAGATGGGGATGATGGTCTAAATCAGTCTTTTGGCCTATAAACTTTGACAGCATCCTTTTACATGGATTTTCCATGTATTTCTCAGTAATCTAGGTGGGCCTCTCACATTAATGAGAGTCTCATGTGCTGAAGGAGAATCTGGACGTGCAGGTGTCTGAAAAAACCATTCTATACAGCATTAAAAATTCTGCAAGGAGCTGATGGGATTACTGAGATTAAAGTAGGTCACCCGTCCAAGGTTCTAAGGAATGTTGCCCCTGAGACAAGAAAGTAGAGAAAGAACAGGCTGCTCAGTACAGCTGGTTGTCAGAAACTGTGTGTAAACAGTTAGTCTCTGAAGGGATGCCAATCATTCCTGAGACAAGATGAAATAAACTTCACAATATAATATTTGGTGGACAGTATTTTCCCAGTTGAAAGCTTACCATTCAGCCAGGAAATGTATACTGATTCTTTCTGGTAGATCACTTACAAAGGGGATGGGGGAAGTTTTGAAATAATGTGTTATCAAAAAATTACTCTCTATAGTTTTGGAGGGAGCAAAGGCCAATTTGTGGTGGGAGAAAAGAAGTTGGAAGTTCCATGGATAGAGATGGAAAGTGAAAAAGAGAAGAGAGAGATGTATGGTGACAGTCATTTCCACGTTCCTCTTAAAAGAAAGAGAAGGCATGGCATCTGTTGTTCTCGGAAGATGTGTTGCTTTGCCATCCAAATGCAGTCAATGGGCAGCACTGCAAATTACTTTCATGTTCTGGAAAAAAATATCTATCTATACTAATTTTCTGCATTTCAGCCTGGGTCACACAATAAGAAAAATGCATCTGCATGACTACTTTCAAATCACAGGAGAACAAGCACAGATGTTGCACTAAATATATAATGTTATTCCTCTCCTAGCAATGCCCGAAGTCCTTAACATAATAGAAGCGGTGACTTACATTTATCCACTGGAACCACTCTTAACACATGGTTGGACACATCTATTTCTACCACATACTTGGAGGTGACAAGAGGTGAAATGTTTTCTTGGTGAACATGGTCAAGCTGTTGTGGGGAGGGAAATTTTTAACAGAAAAAATAGAGCTAAGGCACAGTTTTGGACATACTGAAAGACACTCATTTCTTACAACAGTGCAGGTTTCTGAGCAGTAAGATTCTCATAACTTTGTCAGTACACTTTTAGATGTCAAGTTAAGGATGAAAACACATCACTTTACATGGCTTTAATACAACTGCCAGTATGGGAAAAGAAATGGAATACACTGGTTCTTAATCTGTTTGTGTTACTTTTGATAGAGATTTTAACTGAGGTAAATTTTATATGTGAAATATGAATATTCTAAATCTAGGCACTTGATAAGCAGGTAAACAAAAGATCACCTAAACTCTTGGAAAACAGCTAAGTTCTTAGACTAAGGCAAATGAATTATTACATTACAGAAGCTGGTAATCAGGGCTGAATATCATCAGGTTCAAATTGAATCCCAAGGACATGGAAGTCATGTAAGATGCTTTCTGTATTTGTCTCAATAAATGAGATTCATTTATTTACTGACTAATTTAGAGGAACAATGTTAAATGAACAAACATACTATTTGTTTTAGATAGTAAATATTAAATAAATTAAATCATTGCCATCTTGGTTTGGGGCTTTCTAAATAAGTAATAGCATCCTTATAAATAAGTGCAACATTTGGAAACACAAGTTAAAACTGCAGAAATAGTATAATGTATATACTATAGCATGTTGCTTATTCAAGGTAGCAATGACTAATTTGATTTTTTGAATTATGCTTAAATAACCCACAAAAATTTTGTATGCTTTCATCTTAGTTTTTGAAGATTGGGAACTTAGTTATTTTCTCTTCTCCCCATAAGCTCCTGAAATATCAAAAACATTTTTTTCAGTAGCTCACATTTCACATGATTTGCTAAACTTTTTTATTTTCATGAGTATTTTCTATTGGACATTTTATATTTCATTTCCAGATTTTCAAACTTAAAGTGCTGTCAGATTTCTTATGCCTGTAGCCATTAGTCTGTGCATCTACCTGGGTCTTCTGAGATAGGGTCAACCTGCATCAGCTTTAGCTTTAAGTAGACACAGCAAGTCTTAGAAGAAAAAGGCAACTCTGATGTCTTTTTATATAGTTGGATGCCTGGGGCTGCTTTCTGCTCTTCACTTCTCTGGGTTAGTATGGCTTATAGCATGCTCAGAAGTGAACGAGGTATTTGTGTCCTTTAGGAAAGAAAAAAGACTGAGTATTGGCAAAACTTTAAGGTGTGAACAGTCCGTAATTGTGGGTTAGCCTATGCTTTACAGATATTTCCTTCAAAGATTGGAGAGACATGAAAGATTAACTGTCTAGGCTTCATCTTATCTCCCCTAGTGGGCTGCACTTCCCTGTTAGCTACCACAAAGAACCAAGGAAAACAGGCACCAGTCATGAAATTTCTATGTGAAACTCTGAGATAAGTTTCATGGTGAAGCCAACCTAAACAATTACTGGATGTAAGGAAAGAAAATCCTTTTAATTAAAAAAAATTGCTGTGCTACCTCACATGATTATCAGTCGTATTTAAAATAAATCCAGCTATGCTTCATATATTTTTATTTTCATTTAGGCAAGCCTAGGGCACCAGCTGATAGAGTAAATTTATTTTTAATAGAACCACAGAATTTGAGATGCTTGAAAGGGTTTCAAAAGTTGTCTGATCCAATAACCCATCCCCTAAAGAATTCTATCTATAGCCCTCTCAGGCTAGCAAAAAGAATGGGGCTTATTTATTTTCCTGCAAAATCCAGAAAATGAAGTAGAAGTTGAAAGCATTAGAATTACAAGAAAAATAAAATGTTAGTAAAGTTAAGAGTTCATTTTTCTGAAAGAAGACAATTAGAAAAATGTCATAAATGCATTTTTAACACCTTGAGGCAATGAGAGCTAAACAAAAGTGTATAAATCATTTGCACAAGTACATATGTGATTATTCATAGTCATAACATGTGCAATTAGTCTCAAATGCTTACGCTGTTCAATAGTTGAAAATATAAAAGCATAATGCATTTTATTACTCATGGGATTTATGGAGCATTTTCTATTTAATCCACTTTCCTCTATTTGAATGTCAAATTGAATGAGATTTGATGGCTGGGGGGGTGAGGGTGGAGAAAGGAAATGTGTGTGCATGTGTGCATGCATGTGCATGTTTGTGTGTGTGTGTGTGTGTGTGAGAGAGAGAGAGAGAGAGAGAGAGAGAGAGAGAGAGAGAGAAAGAGAGAGACAGAGACAGAGACAGAGACAGAGAGATATTCAGGCCAGAATCCAAAGTGGATGAAAATGCCATTTTGGTGTGGAGCTTTCAAATGGTGCATTAAATGAGAAATTATTAGGGCACATTATTAGGGGATACCCATCTATGTTCAGGGTTCAGATTTTCCAGAGTGTACTTTTTACCTTTGGAGAAGGCTACTTGTAGATGTGCTAGAAAAGTTTCAAACTGAAGGTTTTGCCAATTCTGAGGAACATTTGTTGTCTGAATTTTTTTTTTTTTTTTGCTCCAAGGCTTTCAAATTACTGTATGAAAGTTATTTAAAGCTTAGTAGTTCATGTGCTACATTACACGCTATATAAATGTAGCCATTGCTCCTAAATGTGAACATTAATGTACTCTGTAAAAGGTACAATTATTGCTGCCAGAACAGAAATCAACAAAACCCCACCAAAGGAATTTCTTAAAACTGGTATCATAAAATCTGTGCATGTTATGGATTTCATTAACATTTTACTCCCTGAGGATTCCCAATTGTATAATAACATAAGTTCTTTAAATTTTAAATACCACAGACAGGAACAGCCTTTCACCCAAAACAGATGTGAAACCATCAACCTTGCCTCTTTATTGGTCCACAGATATGAAACTGGTTGGTAACCGATAGCTCTTAATGTGTTGTTGTTTAGATTACAGAAATGGAAACTTGATAGTATTTTTCCCATGAAAAGATAAGTTAATAGGCGATAGACAGGTTTTTCAACAACAGTTCCTTACTTTTTATTACAGAAAAAAAACCCTTTGATTTACATACTGCAAAAAAAATAAAAATAAAATGGGGGGCAAAGGTCAGTGACACATAGTGTGCAGGTATGGCCCAACTCATCGTTCAGTCTTATTTCTCCTAAATCTTGACAACCTGTGATTTTCATCTTCTTGTTTCCTTTTCTTAATCCTATCCTCAAAATGCATTGGCATTTTGAGATTCAATTGTGCAGTATTCTAAAATAACATCTGTATTTATTTAGCTAAAACAGTTCACTTTTAAAAGCTAAAAATAGTGAAGCTTAAGATAAATAAGCAAGGAGGTTTATGATGGTATTTTCCTGCATAAGGTAAACAGATGCAATTGTATTTTTAGAAAACAAAAGAACTACAATTTTGTTCTGATAAGCAGTTGAAACGTGATAAAAACTAGTCAAGCAACCAAACCACTTGCTTTTTCTTTCAAAATGCTGACCAGTCAGATTATTTTAAAAATGAGTTGATAAGGATTGGGGGCATCTTCTACACCAGTGGCTTTCAGTCAGGGATTATTTTCTCCTCAGTAGGACATTTGGCACTGTCTAGAGCTATTTTTGGTTGTCAAGACTGAGGGTGTGTGTGTGTGTGTGTGTGCGTGTGCGTGTGCATGTGCGTGTGTGTGTGTTACTGACTTCTAGTGGGAGGAGGTTAGAATTCTGCTAAACATTCTATAACGCAGGATGAAGGACCGCTCCCATAACAAAGAATTAATCAAAGCCAAGATGACAATTTTGTCCAGACTGAGAAACCCTCTCTCAATATAAACCAACCATTTATTTAATTTAAAGCCTCTGCAGTGACTCTTCAATTTCATAGGCATACTTTACCACCCAACAACTCAATAGGGTCATGCTGATATTTGAACATGTTTGCTTGGTCTTCAGGATACCACCTTCAAAAACAACCTAAATCCACTTTCAAAAAAGTGGGAACAAGAACACTGACTCTAGTCCAGCCTCTCATTAAAATTTGCCATGTGGTCTTGCAAACCACTTTACTCTGAAGCTATGTAAAAAAAGGCATTTAGACAGAATGATGTTCGCATCTACTTTTAGTCTTACACTTGAGATGAGTGTGCTCCAAAGAAAAAAAATCTCCTCTAGTGTGTAACTATGAATGTTGCTTCCAAGTAGACACAATATAATATCATAAAATATCAATAATAAACCAAAACTGTTAGCAAAATGGAATGGTCATGGTATGCAAATTAATTTATTTTAAGTATAATTCTATCAATATAGTCATGGTTATTTCAGTATTGTCTTTCCAGTGATGGAGACTTCATTTTAAAAGTCAGGAGGTTTCTTCACATGTCATACATTTTCTTTGGGGTGTTTTGGAAGGATATGCTAATTAGTAAAATCATTTGATTTAAAGAAAACCTGAATTAAGTGGCCAACTTGACCAAAAATCTTGATTTTTTTGAATTAAGTGTTTTTTTGAATTTTTTGAATGTCTCAATTTTTTTAAAGTGACCAACTTGACCAAAAATCTTCTTGATTTTTTACATGAAAAATTATCAGTTAAAATGATTAAATAATTATGTAACATTTGCATTGTTTTTCCCATTCTTCCCTCCTCATCCTTCTTAAAAAACCAACAAAAAATTCAGAATTTAATCTGCCCCTACATGCACTATAAATATATATTTCAAATAACTTCCAGGGAAAGCATTAGGAAAATTTCACAAGAGACAGCAACTTTTGGAATATGGATTTCCAGGGTGGAAACCCAGTCATTAGGTAACAGACCTATGATACTTGAAGATTAGGATGCAAACATTTATTGTATGCAGGAAGTAGAAGTCAATGCAGTACAAAAGGTAAAATAACCAAAGGCTAACTTTGAGGACTTTGTTAAAAACCGAATCGTCTTCCTTCCACAGCAATGTTTCAGCTAAAATAACATGTTAATATTCTTTATAATAAACACCCACCGGACCTCCCCCTTCCCTCCAGCACACCTGGGGAATAAACATACAATTGAACAGCTGTATTTTCCCTAAATTTGCCAACATTATATTTTATATGCATCATTCCACATTTAGGTAACACAGTGAGCTATTTTTGTCAGTTCTCTAGTTACACATCATATCATTTTATTGCAACTTCATATTGCAGTATAAAAATCATTTTATTGCAATATCAGCAATTTAATAATGATCTGAATGAGATAATGCACCCTCTTAGTGTCTGTTTTATTAGCACAGAGATTTTACAATTAGGATAACCTAGCTCAATATACGCTCTGCATTAGTTGGATTTTTAACACATGGATTTTTAACACATCATTACAAATTATAAACCTGCTAGAAACTAGCAATTTTACAAAAAAATAAAAAGTATTTCATGAAATTGTGGATCCAAATCTTTAGTCTAGTTGACTTATTTTCTACAATTAATGTATTTTCATGAATTCATTACTTTATTCCATTTGATACTTAAAGGACTTCCAGCTAGACCCTTCTTAGCTCCGGCCAGGTTCATGCCTTCAAGTTATCTTTTGTTTCCATTCCCAATTAGTTGTAACTGATAATTCAATTTCTGAATCATGACAGAGCCACTTTGGAAGTTGCTGGTAGCAACAATTTACAGCCCTGGATAGATGTGGGGTTTGCTTATTAGTAAATAAACCTCAAAGGATCTCCTGGAGCTTGGGGGTAGACACTTGGTTTCCTCTTTTAAAAGCAGAAATATTCTACAGAAGCACAAGGCTTTGCTGTAAGAACACATCTCACGATTAACATGAAATCCACAGAGCAATCTTAAGGCCTCTTGGATCTGACCAGTTTTACATGCTGAATTTGAACAGAGACACTCACTTTCTTTGACACAATGGTTGTGAGTGTGAGAACACACCAGTGTGTGTTATGGGTGTGTTTTGATTCAGTTCAGCCTACCGTCTTAGTACACTAAGGCATTTGGTTACTGGTATCTGTTCTCAAAGTCCTTCCAGTTAGAAAATGTAAAGGACTTTAATCCTAGAAAAATATATCTAGGGCAAAAGGAAAACATGGTATAACGTTTCCTCAGAAGGTTGTTTCTCCCTTCAGGAACTTTCTTTCCCCTGGTACCTCAGAATGAACGTCTTTACTGAAAAGGTAGTGGAAGAGCGTGCACATTTACTTCAGGAGCTTTATGATGTATTCTTCCAGATACGGAATGTCTTCCTGGAGGTTTCCTTCTTCTGTGTGATTAATCCATAATAGGGCTGATTTACTAAACCAAACAGGATGTGGTTTAGAAGTCAACTGCTTTCTGCTGCTCTGAAGTCAGTGAAGGCATAAATAATCTAGTACTAAATTTTTTTTCCCACAAAAGACTTTTCTCCCAAATTTGGATAAGAGTACAGTTTCTACTTGAGTTGGTTTGTCAAGTAATTCTATTTCTAAAGCCACTGAAGGGTGCGGTAATCGATTACTCCCTGGTGCCATTTTTATTTTTTTAGATTAACAAAGTTCATATCCCATTCAGGAATGATGTCTCCTGCTTTTTTTTCTCCCATTGTCTCTTGGCATTTTAATCAGGGAAAGTCACAGTTGTTTTGAGGAAAGCACTCCCAAGAGCTTTAATTAAAGCTGGAAGGATAAATCTGTTTACAGTATGGTGAACACTATCATTAATAAAACATTGAAATAATTAACAAATTAAATTCTGCTTTGTGTGTGAATGGCTAAACGTAGGTTCTATGAGAAAGTGTCTCCTGAACAGACAATTAAGTCACACACTTGATTTGCTGAAATTAAAACACTGAGACTGTATGTCTCAGAGATTCATAGTATCATAGACAGCTAGATTTTGTATAGAGAAATTTTTTTTTAATTTTTCCTTTATTTTATAGGGAGCAAAACTCAATTTCAATGAGGTAATGCCTTGGACTCTAATGCTGTGGCTGAAAATTAAGAGTTTTTATAGCACCATGGATCTACTGAGTCTTTACTTTGAATCCTTGATCATTAAACTCGAAACAAAGGAAGAAAAAGATTAAATCAATAATAAGACAAGTAGCTATAGGACACAGAATGAAATGGAATTCTCTGAAAAAGATGGGCAAATGTCGTAGTATGACAAAATATGCCACTAACGATTGAGGGGTGTTAGTGGCTCAGGATATAAAGTGGCCTTTGGAGCAGGATATGACTGTGCAAACCTCTGAGTCGGGACTTCCCTTCATGCTCCTTGTCACTAAACTACCTCTTGACTTGTTTTTAAGCTTTTCTGGCAGACAACACTTCTCACAGGAAGCCCCAATGTGGAGAGGCATATCGATGGTTAACGATGCATTGTTTTTCATGTCACTCAGTAATTTCCTAGAGAAAACAATGGGAACCAAGGACTGTTCCCTTCTTGGAGGAAAGTCAGTTTCCAATATTGCCTTATTAATTTAACACATGCAAGTGTTTGTCCTTGTTGCTGCAGCAACATATTTTGTGGGTTATATTTCATGCAAAATGTGAAAAAGTAAACAAATTCCATTTGTATACTGATGTGCATATAAATAGAAATGTATGAGTGCTGATGATCCCATGATTGGAGGTACGTGCCTCTTGTCCTCAGTCTCGATTATGCTGCACTTGTTGGTTAATTTATAAAAATTCTATCCAGTGACAACAACAAGCCAAGTACTTCCAAGGAGTTTCCGTAAATCAGGAAACATATGAAATGATTCACAATTAGGTGATGGGTGGATGATAAAAGCTCCCACCACGTACCCCGATACAACAAGCATATAAATGAGTTCACTGAACTCCCAGAGGAGAAAAAGATAATTTTAACCTCAAGGTGAACTGATGCAAAGTTTCCCCGACTGTCACCTTAAGAGGGATGAAAAGAGCAAAGGGCCTGCATTCTAGGTACAGAAACAGCAGGCACTCAGCTCATCTCAGTGTGAGCCTTCACAACAGTAGGGAAAACATGAAGGGAGGTGACTGGTACTTCAAAAGATACACCTGAACTTATATGCACGGTAAAGATGATAAAAAGGGCACACTGGAGAGTAAAGAAGCAGTTGCTAAAGTCTGACAGCCCTGGCTTCTACGCCTGGTCACTAAATGTGACCCTGTGCGTTCACTCATCTCTCCGAACCACAGTGTCCTCATTTTCCAAAAGTGAGGATAACTGTATCTCTTTCACATGATTGCTGTACGGATTAAATGAAAACATGCCAACTACTCAGCAGAGGTCAGGGCACCTAGTAAGCCCTCAATAAATGGTAACTATCCTATGAATGCCACAATGGTCATTCTTGCAGTTCACCAAATATTTCTATTGGTGAACATATGTTGCAATGCACTGCCCTGCTGCCCCTCAGAAGTTAACTGTGGCCATGAATGTGGTTTGGCAATGAAATGTGAGTATAAGGGATCTCCGAGAGAACCCACGCGCTGGCATTATTGCCTCGCTGATTCAGCTCTGCCAGGGTGAAAGGCAACATTTCAGATGGTGGCCTCCCACCTCCATGTGGGTCTCAGTGTGAGAAGATGTGAAGCAGACCCCTGCCAGCCAGCCAGAGAGGGTAGCTAGCACTAAATCTTCTTGCTTGGGGTTTTCAGGTGCTTGACTATGCTTTGATAGAAAGATCTGGACCATTTGTCTCCATGTTTTTACAGCCATAGAACTGACTTGCACAGAAAAATTGCTGCAATTGCAGTCTCAGAATTCTTGCAAGACCAATGTCCCTAAATTATTGAGTGCTCGCCACATTACCAGGCTATGTGAGGACGATATTAGCAGGCAAACATGCTTAGCACTGCAAAATGTAAGCTTTCCTCTAGAGGCACATCTGTCAATCATACTGAACTGCTTGTTGGTTTGGGAATGGACAAAAACAAGTCACCAAGAGCAATTCTGACACAGGCAAATTCATTTCGTTTCTGACTTAATCTAGAGTTGGATTCAGCAATCTCAAGTAAAAGTTTCATCTTTTCTCACCCTCTAATACATTTCTCAGTGTTATCATTCAGAGGTTAGCATGAGTTCATTCTCCTGTAATAGGCCATTTCACTTTAAGTGTATATTAAACTAATATTGACCTTCCCAAAGTAAAACAAAATCTGGTATTTGTACTCAAAAGACTGAAATAGCAATAGATGTGGAAAGTAGGGGATTAATCATCTTTTTTTTTTCCTTGCTTAGAAACTCTCTCTGGGAATAAGTCTTTTTATATATCTAGCCATGAATGTGAGACAGGCTCTGCCTATTCTCTTGAAAAGGAAGACTGGATCCTTTAGCAAATAACTGTATAATTTGCCCACAGTTTAACCCACAGAGACCCAGAGAGATAAATGTTTCATTTGACAAAGGATAAAAAAGTCAAGATTGCGAGCATCAGACCTTGGGTAGGGGTATCCTGACATCAAGATTGGGCAAATGTAGGCACCAGAGCCTACCAGGGATTGGTCAGGAGATAAGCTGGGGGAGATGGAGAAAGGTAGGAGAGGAGAATTCGGCAGAGATTGGGAGTTTCAGAGCAGAAAGGAAGACAGAAACACCATGAATAGGGATACAGATATGTACATTTCATACATGTATGTGTACACATAATCCACTAGGACCCAAGCCCTCAATCAAACTGTTTCTTAGGTAAGAGCTACATTGACCTATATATGAAAAAATAAACCTCAAGCTTTTCCTCCCCTTTTTTACCATGAGCAAACAAAAAAATTAAAACTTCATGCAAATATAAATTCAAAAGAAATAAAAATTTGCGGAAGCAAGAAGTATATCAATAGAAAATATGTAGTTGTTAGGAAAAATCAGATCTTTTGGCTGCCAATGGAAAGAGACACCAGTGCTCAAATTCTGTTCTATACAAATATCTGAGAAGCTGATTTTTTTGGATGACATCTTGGCCTGCTTTTCTCTGATCATGGACAACATGATGCTTCTGCAGAGACTGTACTCGGTGTCTACTGTCCTGTTCTCATTTGAGCAAAGGTGCTGCTTTTTTTCAACAGTCTCTTTAGATGACTAAAATCTTCTTCAACCCTAAAAGTGCCAGGTCTCATGCCACCTACCTGTATCCACTCTCCATAGGAGTCTTTTCCAGGAGTCCACCCGTTCTCGGGATAGTTCAGACGGGAGCGCTCTGTAGACCAGTTGGTGCTATACTGGGAAAAGGCTGTGATTTGGTCAGAATGAATTTCTCCTGATTCCATACCCAGAGCTTCCATACATTTGAAATCTGAAGGGGAATAAATGGTCCAAAGTCATGAAGATGTAGGGGGCATAAGATGCACATTTGTTTTTTTCAATCTGGTAGACTAAAAAATTCACTTTGGAATTCACATAAAGTCAAAGTGTGATAGCTATGTTATTAGAATGTAGCATTAATCATGTATTTCAAAGACAATATCTCACAGTGATTGCTGTTCAATGGATCACAGTTGACAGAAATACTGTTAGACACTTATTAGAAAATTGTGGAAATTTTGAGTTATTTTCCAGGCTAAATATATGTACTTATCTTGTAAGAACACACACCAAAAATTATATTTAAATAACATTTTATGAATGAGTTATTTCTTCCAGGATCTAACAACAGTGGAACAGACTCCATTCCCATGTGTGACCTATACTTGGTAGTCAGTACACTGTAACATTACCTTCAGGTTCCCTGCAGTTGGCAGCCAGGCCATCGCTCCCTGATTCCTTTGTTCTCATGCCCTCTGCCCCTGGCCTGGACATGATTATTCACACCATTCATTTATTTTATTAAAATACAAATACATTCATCAGGGGCAAACTGCAGTATTATAAGGTCCCAAAGAATATCACAGTTTTATAGCAAAAAATGTAATAATGTCAACAATGAGGACAAATCATGAAAACATGTATTCCACTTAGCCTTAGTGAAATAATATGAAATTGATATGAAATATGACATTGGGAAATAAATAATCAATTTCAGGAAAAATGTGAATCCAAAGCATAGCATGGGAAAAAAAACTTTTTAGAGATTAAATACAAGATTCTCAATCAACCAGAAAATCTCAACTAACCAAAATTTCTCATTTCCTGAATTTTTATCATAATAGAAAGGTGTTAGGGTGTAATTAGCCATCTTTCACTAGTTTCATGCTTTTAAGTTTATATTTGCTAATTGTAATCAAATATATATAAGCACAAAAATGCATAAATTAATCAAATAAATTAAGTATAAATGAGATTTTGAAATTTGTTTTTTATTTTCCAGTAGGGACTGGTATAAAAGATACTAGAATATCTATAGGATATAGACATCCTCTAAACAACCCCTGTATTCTCCCTATGTTACCTTATAACCCAGCAGGTAGAACTGATGAAAAGCAAATTTATTCATTATTGTTTCATTTTCTCTCCCCTACCCCATCCCCGTTGGTCCTAAAAAGAGGTAGAGACCACAAAAACTTTAAGGAAGGGTTGAGTTAGTCTGAATGAGTTAATTAGGGTTGAGTATTTTATTAAGACACAAAAGCATATTACTCTTATGGAAAAGTAGAACAGAATTAAAAGATTCTTTTACATGAATATCCACTTTTATTCACACCGGAAAGAAAAACAAAATGGCTGCAATCAGAATCTTCTACAAACAAAACCATCAAGCACCATAAGCCCTGTGTGACTGTCCTGTCACAGACTGCTCAGGTCTCCCCCACCATCCACGACTGACGCCTGTCCATGATTCTCAACCCACTTACATAATCAAGAGTGCCGGGTAGTTGGCCAGGTCATATTTCTTTTTTTTAAAATTATTTATTTATGCATACAAGCTGGGGTACAGACCAGAGACATGGGGCGGTGAGAGGGTTCACCAGAGACAAAGTGAGGAGCAGAACAGGCAGATCGACCGAAACACACTGCTGAGGGGAGCAGTGGGCAAGGCAGGAGAGGTCTGCTGCCCCATGTGGGAATCTCCCCGGCTGGGCGTTGAACTCGTGTCGCTGCTGCCAATAGATCCACAGCGCAGTGCCTAATCGCTGCACCACTGGGGAGGCCCTGGTCAGGTCATATTTCATTGTTTCTAGATACAGTTTTAAAGCCTATTCTCATCTTTTCCCATAATTTCAGTTAGTTACAGTTAGTAACTCATGCAAAATTTTAGTAAGAAAGCACACCAAATAGTTCTTCTTACTGATATTCATAAAAACCATCTAAAAGACAAAACAGTTGGGGCTCCAATTCACAAAACATTTTAGAGTTTCTTGTCGACACAGGTGTGTGAGGAGGAATAACAGGGAGACTTTAACACAGGGCTTGCAAGATGAATAAATACTGACCTTCTGAGACACTGCTCTGCAAGACACTGTAATTTGCTGAGAAGCCTTCTTTTGCTATTGCGCTGTCAGTATAAAAAAACATGGATAGAATGCCCGATGAGGAACGGATCCGACCTGGTGTTTTCTGTCCACAGTAACGCCCAATGTGAGGCCCAACTGCAAAGGGAGAAATGCAGAGAACATTAAAATACCTTTTCTTCTACAGCAGATGCAAGAATAACCATTTGCAAACATGGGCCCCAGTAGAATCCAGAATATTTTCTTACTCAAAGCAAGTCCACCCTGGTTAATTTGTTTGCAGTGAAAATATTGGATTGGGTTTATGAAAGGATTTTAAAGTGTGCTCAGAAGAGGAATAACAGACATAACCACATATCCCATTTAGCAGGATTGTTTTCAGGAACAGAATTGAAATGTTTGCTTCAACTGTAAAAAATGAGATTTGGGCTGTTGAGTGGCACCTTGGCATTCTCCACGACCAACTGCGCACACACAGAGCAGCGCAGAAACACTCCAACAAGGCTGTGATCACCAGTGCTTCTTAGAGTTACCTATCCTCACCTCTGCCTCTTAGGCGGAGATGCTAGGGAAGGCCTCTGTCCTGGAACCCAGAGCAGTTTGACCCAAAACGAGGTAACCCTGGTTTCCTTCCTCATTCCATCAATTAGTCCTGTAGTCTTATTGTGTCAACATCACAGACTTGGACAAAGGACAATGGATTATGCCCTACTCAGGGCATTATTTGAAGACTAATAATTTTTATATTTAAAAAAGTCAGAAATGATAGACACCAATAGTTTACACATTATAGTAAGTTGTAATCAAAATGAAAGGAAAACATGTCTTTCTGACTTCTGTTTTTGCTCTTTTAAATCTGAACAAGATGACCACATTGCACTTATGTCCAGCAGCCAAAAGATGGCTCAACACCACCATTTGACCGTGCATACCATGACAAAAGTAGTACTGAGACTGCAAAACATTGGGAACACTGATGAACATGATGACATCAAATTGCTATTTGGCTTAAGTTGGTCACCTCTTTGTTGAAGTGCTTTTAGACAAACCTGAGCAATTAGTAATTGGTTTACTTTACAAAAAGGTAGAAACACCCTAGTCTTGGAGAATTGCGTTACTTTACAAAAAGGGTAGAAACTCCCTAAGCTTGGAGAATCTTTTCACTTCTCTGTCCAGATCAGCAGTAAGACCAAGAAAAAAAAAATCCCCTTTTCTCTAGGATTTTTCATTTGCACATATGGTAAAAATGTACCAGATGGTTTCGGCTTAGGACAATCTGGTGTGGCCCATTTTCCCCTCCAAGAAATCTATGGTTCTGTGCATTTCAACTAAGAGCTATTGCTTTGTTCAAGGATGCACAGTTGGGGGACCTTTCCCTGGAAAGATGGGCCTTCAAGAGGCACGTGGTGTTCCTAGGGGTGTGTGTGCAACTTGGATACAGAAGGCAGTTGCAGGGTTAGAAGAGGCTTCAAGGATCATTGAAAATGTGAACCCAAGAACTCCCTGATCTTTCTGGAGCCCTCCATTGCCAGCTGAGTCCCTAGCAGGCAGCGAATTTGAGCACCCTGCTCTTTAGAGTGTTCAGATCTTTGGCTAACAGGTTTCAGCTCTTGGCCAATCCTCTTAAAAAATGACAATAAAAACTAAACCAAACTGGCTTATATATTTGAGTTATTGCAAAATGGTTTTGAATATCAGTAACGTCTCCATGTGTTAAACTAATTGATTTGACTGAGATATTTCTTTCTCTACTGTAACCCCTCCTTTTCCAACAACCAAACATTTTGTGTGTATAGATAGTTTTATTTTGAGAAAAATAAACAGTCTAACCCATAGAGGGAAAATGATACAGATTATCTATAGAGTCACCTGGTCATGGACAGCAGTTCTAAATTATGAGAGGAAAATTTTGTTACTTTAGGATCCCCAAGTTGGCAGAAGAAAGCATCTCAGAAGATGAAACTTTTACTGCTTTTTGTTTCTCTTCAGCTTTAATCCTGGCCTCACAATCTTCTACAAGTGCTAGTTCCTTGCCAGATTTTCTTCTTTCTAAATGTGGCTCTCCATCGATTTGACACTTTTTTCTTTCCTATGGAAGTGTAAAATTGCCTTACTTATGCGTGAAAATATCTTGCTAGAATCATAAACTCATGTTTTTCCTTTCCTGAAAAAGAATCCCATTTCTGTTCTTCAAACTTAATTAGAATCCATTCATACTTCCTCACTCTTTTCCCTCATTTAAATTCAATTATTATGACTTCATAACTTTCTTTGTCTTTAGTTTGTAGGCAAATGTTTACAGCCCTAATCCTTGGGGTCCTTCTCAGACCACCACAGCCACTGACCTTACCAAGATGCACAAGGGAAGCGTGGCTCCCTTAACTGCTGGTCCTCCCCTCTGCGCGCGATTCCTTCGGGGAGGGGGAATGGAAATCTCTTTCAAAGAGCAAACAGAAGAGAACTTGTCTAATGCAGACTGATAATTTAGAAAGTCTCCATGACTCACTGGTTTATAATGTTTAAGACATGCTGGGTAAATCTGCCTTCTGTCCTTTAGAACATTGCCCCCGGACAGCGACGTGCAATTCTCTATAGAAACCCTCAAGATAAGAGAGTGAAAGGCTTTCTCGACTATAATACAAAGAAGTATTGAATTTTCCTGAACAACAGTGAGACCTTAGCCTAGAGAGCTAATGCAATATTGATCTGAGCAGGAGCTGCTGAAATACTCCCGCCCGCCTCGTGTGTGCTCATTTATGTATTTACATGAACGCAGCTATTGGATTTCTTACTTCCATTTTTGAGGACCCAGAGGCCAAGGAGATGAATGAAGAGAACTGTCACAAAAAACAAAAGGAAAATTCAAAAATTGAATTATTGAAGAATTTAATCAAGCAACATGTCCTAAGCTATCTCCTGGAAAACCACAGTCCTGCCGCGACTATAGCCCCTCAGGTGGGAAGGTAATGCAGATCGGTGCTGTTTAAACACCTATGCCTGGGAATGGCAGTAGCACACTCTGTACTTTTCCATTAGTCTCTCCAATAGTTACCACCCTGTTTCAGAATCAGACAATTTGACTTTCTGCCGCCTTTTTAAGTGCAATATATGCAAAGATGTACTATAAAGGAGTACCTTGAAAATAAGGTATTTTGAATAAACAAAAGGGAATCATTTCAAAAAGATATACGATAGGCCATGTATATGTTTCTTACAAAATCAAACCTCTTGGTAAAGAATATCTGGACTTTGCAACTTTTTCCCAGAAAAAATATGTACATTTATATCATTTATATACTGGAGTCTTTATATTACATATTTATTTATATCATTTATATTTTATATTCTATTTTCGAAGGTTAATTTTAATATAAAAGTAAATAAAAAACAAACAGAACTCAATCTAACTTTTATAATTTTATTCCTAAAATCATCAATAATTTTTGGAATGTAGATGAACAGCTGCAGTTCCAGCTCCTTCCCCCAGCCAAAAGGAGGACTGACTTCATCTGCACCCATGTGTTGTAAGCTAAGAATTCGCAATACAACACAAGCTCTTGTGGCATCAATCAGGGCAACAGGGCTTAGGTTATGGGTTTCAAAAATATGTAAAATACCAATTACCTTAGATTTGCTACCTGTGAATCCACAGAACTTCAAAGAGTGAGAGAGATGTGTAATTCACAATGGGCGTGCTTTGGATTTTGTGTTTTGGAGTAAATTGCTTTTCTTCAAAATAAGTCTGCATCAATGGATAGCTTTTAATTAGTCACTTAATGCAATATTTATGATAAAATGCAACATCAAACCACTTGATGTTTAAAGGTTTCAGCCCCTTCTGGTGGTTGTTTCTGGAAACGGACTGTATGTGTTAAATTACAGTAACACAAGTATTTTAATGCCACTGACAAAAACCCAGAGCCTCGCAAATTCTCTTTTAGCCTAAGAAAAAGAAAGTGGCTGTGGTGGGGTAGGCTGGATGGGGCCAACTAGGTCTTAACAAATATCCTAGCACATATTTCATATTCGAAAGTCAGTTTTCTCTGAGAAGTCAGTTTTCTCTGAGAAGAAGTCAAATACATTATAGTTGAAACACGGGTGAATGGCAAGGCTGATAACTCTTATTGTTAATTGTTCCTCTCTTTGACTCAGTTATTTTCTAGAGCCAGAAAATTACTACTTTGAAAAACCCTTGACACTAATAATAATGTGCTTCTTTCTAAAAGTATTTTAAATAAGTTGGCTGATTGGGCCTCCTTTTCAGATGCCAATTTAAATGTAAGTTCTAGAAAGGAAAACTGTAAATTTGGGTTGTGAACAAATAAACCCATTATTATATGTTCCAACTATTATTACAAAGCTATTTTAATATTGTTTACCTAATTATCAGATTGATTACTTGGAAATCAATCAGTACTCTGTTTGGGCAAATCTCATTACCTAATGAAGGAGTTTTGATAAGATCTTTATAACCCTACTTATTCGGTAAAAGAGCAAAGAAACTAAACTAATGTTAACTCACCATTACTCCAATGCCAATATAAGCTTTCTGTAAACCCACTTTTTCTATAACACACTTTACTGTTGAAGAACATTATCTAAATTGAATTACACTCATAATTTTAATGTCATTTCAAGGCAAAGCCAATCTCTTTTACATTATACTTACTCTTTATTTACAATTTAAATATTCTTTACTGCAACTTGATAATAATATCTGACTCTGTTTTATATATGGTTATATATCTCTAACTACATGGTTTGTAACTACTTCTAAGCTGCCCTTTCTGATGTGTAGAGTGTGTTCTCTAGAGAAATCTTAATATTAGACCAGACTAAACATAAGACAAGCAATGCAGCTGCAACAAATTACTTGATATTATCTCCCTCTGTTCAGAATTTGGGTGTGTATTTTTGCCATTTGCGTTCTAATTCACAAGGGTTTAAATGGAAAACATTCAGTTAGGGGTCCACAGGGCTACCTGCCCCACACCCCTCAAATGGCACTTTCTTAATAATAAGACTAACCTGACCATCCTATTTAAAATTTCAATCAACACATCTCTCAGTCCTACCCATTAGCACTTCTCATGCCTTTAATCTGCTCTTTCCTTTTTTTTTTTTTTTTTT
>PVIJ01006424.1:0-92231 GCA_004024925.1 Scalopus aquaticus | reverse complement strand
GGGGGGGGGGGGGGGGGGAGAGAGGCGGAGGGAGGGAAGGAAAAGCGCACAAAATGGAATAGAAAAGAACACAAGGGACTACAGAGATGGACCACGGGTGAATTGGCGGTGGGCTACCCAAGGGGAATACAAAATGTAAAAGACATAAATAATAATAAAAATATATATTAAAAAAATGCATATAAACCCCACTCATGGATTTAGCCAATTAGTTGCTTATATCTGGATATAAGATGCCCACTAGAACGTGACAGCCTGGAACTTACATGAAAACCCAAAGGGAAATTAGAACAAATGTGGTTCCTTCTCCCTCCTCATTTTCCCACAATTTGATGGTACCTGTGAGAAATCATTCCTCTGGACAGTTGAATCCAATTGCTAGGGGGGCAGGGCCTGTACACCCCTTTTATGTACACAACTGGCATGTAGATGAATATCCCAGCTAGTCACTAGCACAGCATATGATTGGGTGGCGGAGATTTTGATGGTCCTGGGCTAAATAGGCTCATTAAAAATGCAAAACCTCGTATCTAGGGCTTACATCTATTTCTGATGATCAAGAAAGTCTTTAAGGTTATAGAGAAAGCTCTAGCTTAGCCCTGGACATTTATTTTATAGGATATGAAGTAATTGGATAGAAGGTGCTATTCCCCTGTATTCATTCATGTATGTCTAGGCATTTTGGGGTGGGTGCCTCATTCCAATTGGAAGGGACTATCCTAGTGTGTCCCATGAACAACCATGAATCTGCATCACAAGGTTTGTGCTTAGGAAAAATCTTTCATGGTGACATGGAAGACAGGGTTTCTCTGGAGCCAGCCACAAAGGCGTTGGGAAAAGTTTCGGGTCTCTGGTGAGGAGCACAGAGAATGATGAACTAAAGATCCAGTGAACAACAAAAGCTTGCTTTGGATTACCTCAGATTGACTGCAAAATAGTTAAAGAATGTGCTGACTTTTTCACTGATGGGAAACAGTCTTACGTAGGAAAAAGTGACTTTTTGATGGTAAATTGATTCTGTAATTCCATTTCATGATTCAGTTGTTTCAGAAAATCTTGATGAACTGGATGTTCCCTGTTTACAAAAATTAATAACATCTACAGAATAGAATCATTCCAACAATAATTAGTAGGTGGGCAGCATTTATAATGTTTTAACTTTGCACCTCAGTGCACTGCTGTGTATAGAGCACCAAAACTTACCTGTTGCTGGAACATTCCAATCCATGTATTTATGAAAGAGTCACATGATTGTTTCAGAATTCGTTATATCACCCTGTTAAAAGCAAGAACATAGATATGAAAGAATCAAATATGAATCAGATATGGAAGTTTTTATTGATTTCTTTTATGCATTGATTGGTTAAAAATAAAGATTAGAAGCCTGGTGCTGGCTTTCCTTTAAATTTATATTATTAATGAATCAGAGAAAATCTCCTATGAAGTGTTTTACATTTTTTATAGAGTTATACTGGAAATATGTTTTTGTTAATATTAAAAACGAGGCATAATGAGTTTCACTTATTTCATGGATACCAGTGTGATTTTACTTTTAAAATGTTCGTTTAGGGACACAATGGACCACTAGATGTCGCTGTTCATCTAGTAGTCTGATATTGGGCCTCCGGTTCAAGGAGCCTTGTGAACTATTTTAAGTGAAGATAAACATTAGTGACTTTAGTTCCTGAAATGAGGGCATCTTAATCAGATCATTCATTTGTAACAAAGCTTGAGGCATATGTAATATTGACTTCTAATACTTTGGAAGGAATGACAGTGCCACACAATGTCAAGTAAGATAGCTGAATGTATATACTCTTACCAAAATAGGCACTTTTCATTTGCATGACCATCGGTAACTGGCTAATGTGCTCCTCACTCCCAAAATTTGTATGAAGAACATATAGAAAAATACCTGAGATACTAAGTTATATTGGCTATATCTTAATAGATTTTATTTTACTGTTACTGCAATTCCGTCTTCCTGAATCACTGATATCATAAATTAATATAAAATCGCTTGCTTGATTTTTAGTAATTGGTATTGACACCAGAGTTGTAGATTTTTTTGATGTTGCTGAATGTAATAAACATATCAAGATATCTGTCTGTAAGATCTCTAAAGGTAATTGGAAAATAAATATGAATTCTAAAAGTACTAATTTTGTAACTTTTTTTGAGAAAACAGTTGTATTTTTTTATTTAAAAATCAAAGTGTAATGTGGTAATTAGAAAGAATAAAGTAAGCAGAAATTAGATATCTAATATGTTTAGCTATTGGATGCCATATTTTCCTTATAAGAATCACTGATTCATGATTTAGGTGCATACAATTTTACGGCTGAAGTGAATGGTAGATTAAGGCATAATATATTGATACTGGACATTAAAGAAGTTCTTGTGCAGTCATCCACCTCACAGGTGATAGAATGAAAATGATAAACACCAAGAAAATATTTTTTCAAAATAGCTTTTTGTTACATGTCCATTCAAATACACTTATGATATTCGTGTAAATTTTTGATATATTTAATTCTCTTCCTTTTACTGAGATTTGGGTTATCAATACTAAAATTTCCATCTAACCTTGATTAGTTTAGTTACTAATCATCAAATAGAAACTGACAATTTTGTATTATATTAAGAGCAAATTAAGTGAAAATCTAATTGTCCTTTATTTTCTCGAGTTTGTAAACAAAACAAAAAACAACATTATTAAAAACCCATAGAAAGTCAAGTGAATATACAAATCAAAATCAAAAACAAAAACTAGCAGGTAACCACAAATAAGAGACATTCTGCAGGGGAGGAGGAGGAAGAAGGACCAAAATAGGGGAGAAAAGAGCACAAGGGACTATGGTGATGGTTCACAGTTGAATTGGTGGGGGGAAACTTATGGGGGATACATAATAATGCAAAGGATATAAATTAAATAAAATTAAATTGAAAAAAAGAAAGTCAAGTGAATATATAACTTCATAGTCTGCTCATCTGCTCAGGAAAGATAACACCACCATGGTAGAGACACAAAAGTCAAGGTAATATAATAAACAGATTCATATTTGGATACAACCTTCATATTGTTTATGCCAAATATTTGGCCTGTATTTATCTTCCCTACTTATTCATATTGCATGTCTTGATTTTCTATTGATAATTTCCTATAACACTTGTATTTTACAGGTAGTATGATAGATTCCAAGCCAAGTAAGGAAGTATAAGGTGAAGATACTAGTTTTAACTGTGTAGTATATTATGAAAATGAAGAAAGGGAGAGAGAAAGTGAACTTATTCATGTATTCCAAAGTGAGTACATTGATGAAAACAATGCTGGTAATACTTGTGTCTGAGTTGAGCCCTGGATTTTGCTTTAGGAATGAGGAAGATTATGTGTGTGAGAAGGCAGTGGGGTAGAGCAGGCTCTAGGTTACAAAAAGGCCATGTGGAGCTTAAACCAAATATTCTTAAGATGAATCTCGAAAAACTTGTTTATTCAAGTAAGGTGGTATATTGCATCCATGGTAACATTATAAAACTCCTTTGGAAAAGCTATGTATTTTTTACCTTCAGACCTTTTGCTTATTCATTTTTTATACATTGACTCCTTAATTACAATGTACTGTCATTAATCTCCCTTACTAGGAGAAGCCAACAGTATGGGTAAAAATGAAAAGATGTTAATGAAATGTAATGCAAACAGTCAGGTTCATGTCAATGGTATTACATTCATATGAGTTAGTAAATTCCTAATCAAATAGGTAATTTTCCAGGTATGTGGCCAGTGTGTTTAAGTATAGTTTTTTCTTTCACATTAAACTTTTTTTAATTAAAAAATCTGATATTCAACAAAATCACCCGTAAAATCATCAAATATAACTTCATATTTTTAATATAATGATGATATAGATTCACAGATTCTACATTTATTCAGGACAATGCTTTAAAGAAAGTAAAGGCTTTCATTAGGAAATTATATGAACTAAAAATTATTAGAACTAGCAGCAAATGTGGCTATGCTATGCAAAGTTGCCTAAGTTGCCTAATAAATGGCCACAAATTCTTCACATTCCTCCACTAACATCCTTGGAATGTGATGTTACAGATCTTCCCATCAAGAAATAGCATGTGCAACTCATGATTACATTAGGTATTCCAGGTATATGAGACATGAAATAGTGATGAAGGACCATGCTCAAGTGTCAGACCTATGTTAGATTAAGGTTTTTCAGTCTTGCTCTATGGATATCTTGGTTAGATAATTCTTGTTGTGGACAGTTATTTTGTATGTTGCAGGATGTTTGATAACAGCCTCTACTTATTAAATGCCAGTAGTTCCATGTTGTAACAATCAAAAATATTTTCAGATATTGCCACGTGCCATCTCCACTGATATATGTGGAAGTAAATATATAACTAAAAAGCACAAAAGTTGAAGGTGATGGCTAAATGGAATGCTACTATCATAAGGCTATTAGGTCTGTAAAATATGAAGTGCGAAGAGATGTCATGTGTAAAGTTGCAAGTGTGAAGTGTGAAAAAGGAAGTGGTGTTAAGTGTAAAATGTGAAGTTATACGATTTTTATTTGAAATAGACTTGTAAGTTAAAAATGCATTGCTATCCAAAAAGAACACTAAAAATTAATATAAAAAAGGAGCTCAGATGCCAATAGATGAAACAAATAAAATACCAATGAAAGAAACAAGAGGATTTAAAAAAAAAAAAGAGATGAATGGAAAACAAATACCACTTTGCTGCTACCAAGCTAGATAAGCTTAAACACATAATAGTAATAATTACATAAAATATAAATGACATTACATTTAATTATGTTAAATGTAAAGTGTTCAAATTGAAGGCAGAAATTGCCAGATTACATAACCATGCAACAGCACTATTCACAATAGCTGGGACAAAGAAACAACTTAAGTGCTCCTCAAAGGAAGATTGGATAAAGAAGATATTCATATTTGCTATTTGTGACAACAGGATGGAACTAGAGGTGATTATGCTCATTCATGTAAGTCAGAAAGAGAGAATGACAAATACCAGGTGATTTCACTCATTTCTGGAATATAAAGAAACAAAGCAAACAAACTTCCAAGCAAAAACAGCTCTTAAACTCTGACAAAGTGGTGGTGACCAGAAAGAGGTGGGGAATGAGAGGAACATGTACAAGGAGGGTTGATTGGGTGTTGGTGAATGGTTATTAGAACTCTGATGGGTGTGGTATGGTGTCATACATTTAAAGAAGTGGAACTTGTACCACTAAAATTTATACAGCATGGTTAAACCAATGTTAACTCAAAATATTCGGGACACAAGTTTATACATGTGTTAGAGATCCATTTCAAATTTAAAGATACATGTAAATTGACATAGGCCAGAAAATAATAATCCAGGCAAATGGCATAAGAAAGTTGGTGTGGGAATATTAATATCAGAAAAATTAGACTTTAAGACAAAGCATTTTATAAGAGATAAAGAGGAACATTTATAAATCAAATGGAACCATTCATTAAGAATACATAATAATAAATATATATGTATCCAATAACAAAACTTCAAAATTCATGAAGCAAAAGAAGAGGAATAATATAAAAATAATTGAAGAGTTTTACACTACTATTCTTTCAGCAATTATAAAACAAAAATTAGATCTGAGTACATTATTAACTAATTTGAATTAATTGATATTTACAAAACAGTGTGTCCAATTGCTGAATAAACATTTTTTTCAAGTGCATAGGGAATGTTCAGCAACATAGACATACTAAACTATAAAATACAGTTTAATAAATTTCCCAAAGATTTGTACATTAGAGAGTATATTCTATGACCATAACATAACTAAATCAGAAGTCAATAACTATTTTAAGAAAAATTTCAAATATTTGGAAATTAAATAAAACATGTATAAATAACTTAAAGATGAAATCATAAGAGAATAAAAATACAACCCATTGAAATTTAAAGGTGTTAAAGAGAAAATTTTTGCTTTGAGTCCTATAGTAGAAGGAAGTTTTAAAAATTTTAATGCAAGTTTCCACCTAAAGAGACACTGAAGAGGAATTTAAGCCCAAATTTAAGCCCAAAGGAAAAAATATCAGTGTTGGAAGTTCATGATTTAGAAATAAAAATTAACAAAGTTCAAAATTCATTCTTTGAAAAATTAATAAAATCATTAAGCCCCAACAGAAGAAACTGGAAACAGAGAGGTAAATACAAATTACCAATATTATGAATAAAAAGGAACATCATTATATATTATTGCTTTTATTAGGAAAATAAAAGAATATTAGGAACAAATTGTGACAATAAATTAGGGAACTAGAGGTAATGAATACATTTCTTGTGAAACACAACTTAGCAAAAGTGACTCAAGGAGAAGTAGAAAATTAAATGGCCATATTTGTAATTAAAAAAAAAAAAAACACCCAAAAAACAAAAATAACCCCAAACCAAAGAAAACTCAAGGCCCAGATGGTGTCCTCATTAAATTCTATCATACACAAAGAAATAATATCAGTTATGGATAAACTCTTTTTCAGAAATAGAGAATGCTCCCCGAGTTATTTTATGGAATCAGTATAACACTGATATAAAAATCTGACAAATACTTATGAGAGAAGAAATCAGACTATTATGGACTAAATGATTGTGTCTCCCTCCCATCCTGCCCATTCATATGTTGAAACTCTTCCTCTCTGATATATTAGGAAGTAGGGCCCTTGGGAAGTATTAAGGATTAAAGGAGGTCATAAGGAAGAACTTTCATGAATAGGATTAGTGCCCTTATTACAATGGCCTGAAAGAGCTCCTTTGTCACTTCTGCCATGGGAGGTTACAGCCAGAAAGCAGCCACCAATGAGCAAACAAGCCCTCATTAGACATTACATATGCTGGTGCCTTGATTTTGGACTTTCCAGCTTTCAGAATTCTAAGAAATAAATTTCTGTTGCTTATAAATCCCCTTGCCTATGGTACTTTGCTATAGCAGCTTCAGATGGGTAAGTAGAAATGAGTACTGAGAAATGGGGGTAGTGCAGTAACAAACACCTAAAAATGTGGAAGCTGCTCTGAAACTGGGTAATAGGTAGAAGTTGAAAGCATTTTGAGATACAGAGTAGAAAAAGCCTACAGTGCTATGCACAGACAGTTAAGGGTAATAATAGTGAGAAGTCAGAAAGAGGAGAGCTACAGAGAAAGCCTCAATCTTTCTGATATAGAACTTGGACAGGAGTATGGTTGGTAAAGGCCATTCAGATGAGGCTTCAGATGGAAAGGAGGAATGTATTATTGAACAATGAAGGAAAGACCATTTTGTTGGAAAATGAATTGTGTTCATATTTTTGTGGAAGGTAGAACTTGTGAGCAGTAAAATTGAATATTTGGCTGAGGAAATTTCTGTGCAAAGAGTTAAAGGAATATGTTGACTTCTCTTGATTGTTCATCATAAATGGTGAGGTAAGAGATGGGATTGTTAATCAGAAAGGAAGCAGATCTTAAAAATTCAGAGAATTCTCAACCTATCCACACTGAAATGAATAAGAAAGTCTGTTTGGAAGGAAACGCAAAGACTATGGCCAAATGATCACCTGAATAAGAAATTTAGTGCAATTTAAATAATTGCCAATTTTTAATAATTTAAATAATTTCCAGTTACCATGATTTTATTTTCCATTTCTTTCCTCAATATATGAATCATAGACTCTGAGAATGGAATGTTATGTTTCCTCATTAACTGATGTATTAGCCCACTGGTATTGGTAAAGATGCAAAATCCAGTCTTTCAACACATGATGCTGGAATAATTGGATATTTATGTGCAAAAAGAGCTTTGATTTAAACCTCACACAAATACAAAAATCAACTCAAAACAGATCACAGACCTAAGTGTAAAACCCAAACCTACAAAACTTCTAGAAAAAAAATATAGCAGAACATCTTTGTGCCATTGCATCATATGATTTATAAAAGAAAAAAAATGATAAATTAAACTTCATCCAAATTAAGAATTCCTGCTATATAAAAGATAATGTTATTAGAAGACAAGCCACAAGTTGAAAAAAAATTTGAAAATGTCATATCAGATAAAGGATTTCTGTGCTAAATATGCCAGAATTTTATTTTATTTTTTTAAAGAGTTTTTATTTATGTATACAAGCTGGGGTACAGGCCAGAGGCGCGGGGCAGCGAGAGGGTTCACCAGAGACAGAGTGGGGAGCAGAACAGGCAGATCAGAGATACACTGCTGAGGAGAGCAGCGGGCGAGGCAGGAGAGGTCTGCCGCACCATGTGGGATTCTCCCTGGCTGGGCGTCGAACCAGCATCGCCGGCGAACCAGCATCGCAGGCGGCCAACAGCTCCACAGCGCAGCGCCCAATCGCTGCGCCACCGGGGAGGCCCCATGCCAGAATTTTAATAAGAAAACTAATCACCCAATCAAAAAGTTGATAAAAGATTTGAAATCACATTTTATCAAACACAAGTGGATATGATCAATGAGCACATGGAAAGGTATTTGTCATTGCTTTTTGGGGGAATGCAAACTAAAGTCACAGTAAGATGCTACCGCATAGCTAATATCTAAAATTAATAAAGCTAATCACATCAGGTTATGGTGAAAAAAATGGAACACCTGGAAGTCTGATATATTGCTGGTGGGAATGAGTAAAAACAATTTGGCAGTTCAAAAAAACGAATCCACCTACAATATGGCCCAATCATTCAATTAAGTATTCATTCCATGCAAAGAATTATAATGAATATTTATAGCAGCTTTATAGAGCTCCAAACTGGATGACTCAAATGCTCCATAGATGCATGGATAAACAAATGTGGTATGTGAATACAACAATATTCAGCAATAACAAGGAATAAACTATGGATGCATGTAGAAATTGGATGAATATAAAAATATTTATGTTGAAAGAACGTGTTGAAAAGCTTACTGCTTTAATGGCTTCATTTTACAGAATTCTAGAAAATGCAAACTGTAGTGTGACTAAGATGGTCTTAATGTTCTCTAAACTTGATTAAACTTTAGGAGAGTTTTCTTCCTGACTATGGGGTCCTAGCCTCCCTTCTGTTAGAACACCGACTTCAGAAAACTTGCAATTATAAATTTTTATTACCAATCTTCCCCCATCCTCTTATCAGTTTTACAATCTAAGAATATCTCTAAGGACCATGGTGCTATCCCTTTGAAACAGAGCCAAAAATAAGAGGGTAGGAAACTACCTTTGATAAACATCAATTACCAAACACCGAAACACAGATGATCTAATCACACTGACCATCCTTAGTCCTATCTTACTCTATACTTTTCTAATTGCTTAACCCTAGACTTAAAACTCTCAGTTTGGTATAAAAATATGGGGAATGTTCTTGTTTATGAGGAAGAATAAATGAAAACATTATGGCACACTCATAATACTATGCAGTTATTAAGAGAATAAATGGAAAGATTATCAGAAGCAAAGTGAATATTAATATTTGTTTTTTCTCAAATTTTATTAATTTGCTAACCATCAACATAACTATATAATTTGAGGAGTACAGCTTTACACCTCCATGTGTGCTTCACTTACTCTCCACCAAAGCTCCAGTGCCAGAGTCCTTCCTCCTTCCCTCCCCATCTACTTCCCCTACCCCCTACCCCCTCTGGTAACAGGTATATTTTTCAGAGTCTAAGAATTGTTTTGCTGTGCTTTGCCAGTTTGTTTTCTTTGTTTATTTATGTTCCAAAAAATGAGTAAAACCATTCCAGTAACTGTCTTTCACATATTTCATTTGAATATTAGTATTTGCATACTATTATGTATGATTCCTTTTATGTAAAGAAATATGTGTGATCGTATAAAAATTTGAAACCAAAATTCATAATAGTGGTTGACTCTGGAGTGGTAATTGGAATTGTGAAGGGATCTGTGCAGGTGAGGACATGAGGTCTTACTCTATCTTACATTTTGCAATAGCTTGCTTCTCTTTGATAGCCCCAGCCTCTTGTTTTCTCTTTCATGTTCTTTAAATTGGTCACTATGCTAGGGTATACACAACTAAAAGATTGGTCATTTTCTATTATTTTCCAGTTTTCAAAATAGTGGGTTGCTTTGTCCTAATAGCCTCCAAAGATGAATAATGAAAGGTCTTTAGGTAATATTACTGATATTAGGGTTTGAAACATTTCTCACAGGTTTCAGTATACTGCCTTTATCTTATAGCACTCAAATTGTCCTATCATTAAGTAGAGTAAGACTATTAAGTTGGCTCTTGAGTTCTTATGTTGATATACAATGTAATAGCTTCCTTGATTGCTGGCATGATAAAGTGCTTGAAATGAATATTTTATATTTTCTGCCCCAGATTTTGAGTCACTTTTCTTTTTTTAGTTTTTTTTTTTTTTAACTAATCCATGCATACAAGCTGGGGTACAGACCAGAGGTGTGGGGTGGCGAGAGGGTTCACCAGAGACAGAGTCGGGGGCAGAACAGGCAGATTGACGGAAACACACTGCTGAGGGGAGCAGCGGGTGAGGCAGGAGAGGTCTGCCGAGCCATGTGGGAATCTCCCCAGCCGGGCATCGAACTAGTGTCGTTGCTGCCGACAACTCCACAGTGCAGCGCCTAACTGCTGCGCCACCATGGAGGCCCTTGAGTCACTATTTTTGTTTATGAGAAATTGATGTGAGGGTTGGTTATTGTTATTGGGTTGATACTTTTTTTCTAGATCTTCTCAATGGAATGAATTTGATATGTTGTAAAAACACATTTAATAGCAAGAAGTTACATCAGGACCTAATTTCTAACTAACACATTATTAGATACCTTGAGAATTTAAAAAAAGGATATAGAAAATACTGTCCTGGTAATCAGTAAGTTCACAGTTTAATTTTGAGTAACAGTTATACCCTTTTGTCATAGGTGGATACTGTTTCCGAGTTGGGTATCAGTCTTGGGTCCAGATAACTACACTAAGTAAAGGATTGGAACCTTAAAATTACTTGTTTAGAAAAATAATTAATGAGTAGAAAATGGCAGGCTGGAGACCAATAATCTAGATAAAATTTTAACAAATTTTCTTGTTCAAAATTCTACAATTTTTTTTAAAAGATTTATTTATTTATACATACAAGCCAGGGTACAGGCCAGAGGCGTGGGGCGGCGAGAGGGTTCATCAGAGACAGAGTGGGGAGCAGAACAGGCAGATCAGAAATACACTGCTGAGGGGAGCAGCGGGCGAGGCAGGAGAGGTCTACCATACCATGTGGAATTCTCCCCGGCTGGGCGTTGAACTTGTGTCGCCACTGCTGACAGCTCCACAGCGCAGTGCTCAACCGCTGCGCCACCAGGGAGGCCCCAAAATTCTACAATTTTTTTTCCTGAGTATAATCTGATTGGGAATTTGAATTATCCAATGGAGAATTTTTAGATTACTAATTCAACCTTTTATTTAGTTAATCTATTTGGAATTTTATCTTTCAAGTAGGTCTAATATTTTATTGCCAGTTAAATTAAAAACCTAGAATTCATGGAATCTGAATTACATTTAAACTAAGAACTCAAACTTCTTCCTCAATCAGCTTACAAAATATAAGATTTTCAAATGCTTTTTAGAAACCTGGGTTAAGTCTGGGTCTTTTCAGGATAAAGCTTTCACATTAAGCAAATAATTTCCACAAAATATAACATTTTGCTTCCTTGGGTGTTCGCAAACAAATTTTAAACAACTGCAAATCTGAAACCACCACTCAGTACCTTAGTTGGTCTCTCCAAAATTGGGAGTGGGGAAATCTTAAATACTAACTCAAATTAGCTTGCTTTGTTAAGTTTCACCTGTTTGTAGTTTTCTGATGGCTTTCTACCCATTCCAGGTTAATTTGAAAACCAGACTACATTGGCTTTAGAAATGACATGGGTTTGTTCCAAATATATCTCACTTTCTTTGTAGCCTAGGTTAGTCCAAAACTCATCTCTAGAAAGCTCTTTTTTTTTTCTCTTGGGAGAGAAGAATCTGGCTGTATTTTGAGGACTGGAACCAATTTCAAAGTTTTAGATTTAATAGACTGTTTTTGAATTATTATAAATATTTCCATTCTTAATTTTAAAAGGTTTTTGTTAGCAGAAGAGAATTTAACACTGTGTATTAGCCATGACAGAAATCGTTTCATTTCCAATCTCTTTCTTCTTCAATAGATTTGGGGCTTAAGCAACCCTTTAACTACATCTTCTGACTTTCATGATCTGTACCTATTTTCTAAGTTCTCCACAGTTGAAAGAAGTTATTTTTCTCATTTCGTTTGCCAGTTTACCAGGTTTTTAGTTGTAACTCTTGTGGATTCACTTCATTTTTGTGAAGTCTTCCAATTAAAATCTACAAAATGCCAAAATGGAGAAACATAAACTCACAAATGCAGCAGTTAGAGTTTTCTTCAACCTTCTGAAGGCCTACATCTTGGTAGTTGTTGTCTGAGTAATAAGTTTGTAGGCCTGGCATTATCACTGGGTAAAATTCAACTTTTAACACCAAGCTGCAGATTAAGAAATCTGCCTCTGAATTGATGAGGATAATGATTTCATTCATTTACCTTCCAGAACTTAGCACTTGAAATACAATTCTCTGAATTCAGACAAAGCACGGATAGCTGTTTGCTTTTGAAAACACTGTTGTTTATTTTAAAAACAATTTACTAAGTTTACTCCATTAGTATATGAAATAAGTCAACATTTCTTCCCCAAGAAGATTGTGTGTGTTGACACATCTTGTAGCTTCTGGGAAATTACTTCAGTGGGGAGAATAACAACTGACAGTAACATACTGTATTAGATAATTGCTTTAAATTCTTCTCAGATGACCTTTTTTTCAACTACTATGTTTTGTTCCAGAGCCCATGCATGAACAATTTTTATGCTTCTTCAAAGTAAAAGTTATTTTCTTCATGTCTTTTCTTTCCACTAGGAAGTCATGTTTTCCCTGTGAATGGAACTTAAATCCCAATTGTTCAGTTCTAAATTCAAAACCCACGGAATTTGGTCTAAAGTAAACAAAACACATTCATTCTCTTGTTCCTAATTGCTTGAAATTCTACCCAGGTTTTCTAAAAATTGATTGAGTCTTACTAATATTTTCTGTGAACCACACATGGATTTGGAGTTTATAGACAAACCCCAAACCTCTGGAAATAAGGCCCACATCAAGAAGTTTCATTTGGTTTCAGGTTTCACTACAAAAATTCAATATAACTTTATAAAACAAGCACTAAGCAACACTGGATGGAGATGATCATTGTTGACAGTGAAATGTCATACTCATACACCATTACATAACAGTACCAATTTATGTTTTTAAGTCTTGAAGTCCAATCTATGTTTTGCAGTCAATACAACTATGCATATTTTATTTATAGCTAAAATTTCAAGACTAACTATATATCTTGAAATTGCAGTAATGAGGATATTGAAGAACAGCATTATATGGACTTGGACATTTTCCAAACCACAGTTGAATGATGTTGAGGCTAGCAAAGCAAATAATTTGGATGCTAATTTGCTAAATATCAATCTATAAACTTCTCAAAGACCTAGAATTACAGAAATGGACTGTAGGTCCCCCTTTTTATTATACCAAGGTACTTTTGCAATTAGGAAATGGGTATTACCCAATCCAAATAAACGACACCATAAAGACACCTGACCTGTTCAAATATTCCCTGATCTGGGTCGCTATGACGATGCACAGATGGGTCTAAAGGAAAGGAGGAGATCTGGAGCCCTCGGTAGCTTTTGAAGGCTTTGAATGGTCTCTGTAAAGAGGCAACCAGGCAGTTTGAAGACAAATGCCACTCCTTAAGGCCGCACACACAGCATAACCCAGTGACCCACAGCAGGCGCCAGCTCAAGGGTAATTGTTCCAATATGTGTACATGCCTATGACAGATGAAAGAAGGATAGTCCCAAATGTCCAAATGGTAATCACCACTGGTATATGGGATTTTAGGGATGAATTAAAGAGAGAAGAAAAGACTAGCAGCTGAGTGACCCATAAAGAGATCGATGGAATCATTCAGGGAAAAAAATCATGAAGGTCTGAATGAAGACAGTGAGAAGGTAAACTAGAGAACTTTTCCCAAAATAAATTTAAATAAAATTAAAACCTACCTTCCTCAAAAGATGGTGGCAGAGTGAAGAGGCTGGGCTCGTTGTCTCCAGACACAATCAACAATACGGATACCAAATGAAGCCAGAAAGCTGATTATCAGCCTACATATTAGGAGCATCAGCCTGACTGAAAGTGGTAGGACAATCTCTTGGTGAACCCTCTGCCTGGTTGCAAGTCCTAAACTGGCACTTTAGGAGCTGAGAGGAAAGGGGGCTGGGAGAAGACCTGCCACCATTACAGGCTCTGGAGAGAATACAAACTTGGGACCAAAGGTACGGCAGGGCGTCCTGCCCCAGTGCAGAGAGAGGGAAGGCTTGTGCAAAGGTGAAGTTTGACCAAATTGAGCCCGTGGAGTGCCTGGCTGCAGATCCCAACTGGGCTCTATTTGAGTCAAGCAGAAAGAGGGTTGGGAGCAGACCCACCTGCCATTGCAGGCTCCTGGAGAGAATACAGCTTTGGATCCAAAGGAACAGCAGAGGTTCTGGCAGGAACAGCAGGGGGTCCGCCCCCAGTACTGAGAAAGGGAAGGTACTGCAAAAAGGCGAGGTTTGGCCAGATAGTGTGTGCAGAGTTCCTGGCCATAGATCCTGACTGGGCAGGGCCTGAGTCAAGCAGAAAGGGGGCTGGAGAAGACCTGCTGCCATTACAGGCTCTGGAGAGAATACAAACTGAGGGCTAAAGGAACGGCAGAGAGACTTGCCCTGGCGCCTAGAGAGGGAAGGCCTACACAAAGGCGCAGTTAGGCCAGACTCTGTGCATGAAGCGCCTGGCTGCAGAGCATGATCAGGCTCTGCCCGAGTCAAGCAGAAAGATGGCTGGGAGCAGACCTGCCCACCATTGCAGGCTCCCAGGGAGAATACAGCCTTGGGGCCAAAGGAACAGTGGGGGTCAGGCAGGAACAGCAGGGGGTCCACTCTCAGTACTGAGAAAGGGAAGGTGTTGCACAAAGGCAAGGTTCGGCCAGATTGTGTGGGAGGAGTACCTGGCTACAGATCCTGATGAGGCTCTGCCGGAGTCAAGTGCAAAGGGGGCTGGGAGCAAACCCGCCCACCACTGCAGGCTCCAGACAGAATACAGCCTTGGGGCCAAGGGAACAGCAGGGGGTCTGGCAGGAGCAGCAGGGGGCCTGGCCACCTTACTGAGAAAGGGAAGGCTGTACTGAGAGCGAAACCCTGACCAGCTGCCACCCAAAGCCACCACCTCCTCTGCCCCTCTTGTGAAGTGGCCCCACCATAGCAATGGAAAGCTAAGAAAACTAAACTTAAGGCCAGAAGCTCTCAACCCCTCCCCACCAGACCTGACCCACCTCAGCGGTGGAAAAAGCCTCAAACACTGGAGGAAACAATGAGAGAGAGAGATTAGGAAGACCCCTAGTGACAAACACCAGCAGTGACAGACAGTGGGGTGACAGCAGCATCTGACAACTGAAAGGGGGTTGAACCCCAACAGTTGGGCCACCCAAAAACTCCAAGACCTCAGGAGCAAAGACTACAAAACTCTCCCCAAGCTTGCATCTAGCCCAAGAGCACGGAGGGCCTCCCACAGCCCCAGGTGGCATCACCCCCCCGCTTTAAAAAATTTTTTTATTCTTTTTTTTTAACCTACCTCTTTTTGTCCTTTCTTTCTACTTTTCTTCCTCTCCTGTCTCTCTCTTCTCTTTTTTGATTTATTTTAGTTGCGATATGCTTCATTTTGCTTTATACAAATCTCTCTAGGAAGGCCTTCCCAACTAAACCTGCATCCACTATCTCATCAGGAACCAGTAAAATTTTGAGAAGTTATCCTCCCACGATAGGCCCATGTGTTTATTGGTCTCCTGACTGGCTGTTTACTATCTATCTGTCTTACCCTCCACTATCTCTGTTCTCTTAATCCCTCTATTCCCCTGCCACCATCATCATTACTCTTTTTTTCTTTTTCTTTTCTTCCTTTTCCTTTCTCCCACCTCCTAGATTCCCTCTACCTCCTGCTCTCCCCTCATTCTCCCCCATCTAACCCTCTACTGCTCCTCTCATCCTCTAAATGTACGTAACACCCCCGTTTTTACACATCACCCTTCTTCTCTCCTAATTCCACTTTGACCCTGAAACACATTGGAGACATGCCATGAGGGACATAGAAGTTCAACAGAGAAACAAGAATACCCGGACGACACCCAGCCACAGCAGCTCAGACGCTAGGAAGACACAAACACTCCTTGCAAGTAAAACCAGGAATCATGCCCACTAGCACCAGTGGTCCAGGAACACTATGATCAGAGCAAAGCAGAAGGCCAACAATGGGAAGGAAAAAGTTACAAATGATTCTGGAAACAATACGAAAGAAAGTCCTTCTCCAGAACCCAATAATGTGAAGACAGGTGATTACTCTGCCTAACAGATAAAGAATTCAAAATAGCCATAATGAAAAAAAATACAGAATTAAATGAAAAGATCGTGAAGGAAAGAAATATGAACGAAGAACTGAGAAATATAAACAAATAATTGAAGAAGGAAAATGAATCCATAAAGAAGAAATTGAAGGAAATAGAGGATGTCCAAACATTAGTAGAGGAGCTCAAGAACTCTGGGAACAGCCATGAAGATAGAAGAAATGGAAGAAAGAATCAGCACTCTCGAAGATACAGATAAAGAGAGATCCAAAATAGAAGAGGAAAGAGAAAAACAAAGGAAAAAGAAAGAAGAAACTCTTTGAGAACTATCTGACACCATGAAAAAAGGAAATATCAGAGTCACAGGAATCCCAGAAGGAGAGGAGAGAGACCAAGGAACAGAGAAACTATTCAAGGAGAAAATTGAAGACAACTTCCCAAACACGGAGAAGGAAATAAAAAAAGATATACAGAAAGTCAGAAGAACTCCAAATTACTATAATGAAAGGAAAACAACAGCAAGACATGTAATAGTAAAACTATCAAGAATTCAAGACAAGAGAAATATATCAAAAATGGTGAGGAAAAAGAAACAAATAACCTATAAAGGAAAGCCAATCAGGTTGATATCAGACTTCTCCAAAGAAACACTACAGGCAAGAAGAGAGTGGAGTGACATATTTAACCAACTCAAACCAACAAATGTCAACCAAGAATACTTTACCCTGCAAAGCTCTCCTTCCTCTATGAAGAAAGAATAAGGACTTTCCCTGACAAACAGAAACTCCAGAAATTCATCACCACCAAACCTCCACTCCAATAAGTACTACAAGAAGCCCTAAAGCCAAAACCAATAGAGTGACTAGGAAATGCAGAATAAGGTAAGGACTAGAACCACAAAAAGGCACACAAAATGGCAACTATGGATGCGAATATTTCAATAATAACCCTAAATGTAAATGGACTGAATCACCAATAAAAAGACACAGAGTAGCAGAATGGATCATAACACAGAACCCAACTTTCTGTTGTCTACAGGAAACACATTTAGCTGCAAAAGATAAACACAGATTGAAAGTAAAAGGCTGGAAAACCATCCTACAAGCAAATGGACCAAAAAAGATAGCAGAACAGCTATACTTATATTACATAAAATAGATGTCAAACTTAAGAAAGTAAAAAGAGACACAGCTGGTCACTACATCATGATAAAGGAGACAATAAAAAAGGAAGATATAACACTCATCAACATATACGCCCCAAATGAAGGAGCACCAGAATACATTAGACAATTAATATCATCTCTGAAAACAGACATTAAAGAAAATGCATATATAGTAGGAGACTTCATTACCCCACTCTCACCATTGGACAGAACAACAAGACAAAAAAATAAACAAAGACACTAAAGCTCTAAATAAGGACCTAGACCACATGGGTTTAACAGATTTCTATAGGACACTACACCCCTGAAAAATTGAATACACACTTTTCTCAAGTGCACACGGAACATACTCCAGGATTGGTCACATATTAGGGCACAAAACAAACCTCAATAGATACACTAAGATCAAAATCATACCAACTCTCTTCTCCGATCATAAAGGAGTCAAACTAGAAATAAACCACGAAAAGACAAAAAGGAACCCTCTTACCTCATGGAGACTGAAACCTACACTACTGGAAGACCACCGGTTTAATGAATAGATCAAAGAAGAAATTAAAAAATATCTAGAAATGAACGACAATGAGGACACAACATTCCAGAATGTTTAGGACACAGCAAAAGCAGTAATAGGAGGAAAATATATAGCAATACAGGCTCACATCAAGAAACAAGAAACAATCTAATCTCCCATCTCAAAGAACTAGAAAATGAACAACAACAAAAAACCCCAAAAGCCAATATAAAGAAATAATAAAAGTAATAAAAGCAGAAATAATAAAAGCAGAAATAAACAAAATGGAAATAAAAAAAAAAACAATCCAGAAGATCAACAAAACCAAAAGCCGGTTCTTTGAAAAAATAAAGAAAATAGATAAACTTCTAGCCAGGCTTACAAAGAAAAAACAGGAGAAAACACAAATAAATAGGATCATAAATGAAAGAGGAGAAATTACAATGGACACAGCAGAAATCAAAAGAATAATCAGAGATTATTATGAACAGCTATACGGAAACAAGTTCAACAACTTAGAGGAAATGGACAAATTCCTTGAGCTATACAATCACCCAAAACTAGACAAAGAAGATATAGAACATCTAAACAGACCAATCACAAGCAGTGAAATCGAAAGAGTAATCAAAACCCTCCCCAAAAACAAAAGCCCAGGACCAGATGGTTTCATAAAGGAATTCTACCAAATGTTTAAATGCGAACTAGTCCCTATCTTACACAAACTCTTTCAAAAAATTGAGAAGGAAGGAATACTACCAAACACATTCTATGAAGCCAATATTACACTAATACCAAAACCAAACAAAGACAACACCAAAAAGAAAACTACAGACCAATCTCTCCAATGAACACTGATGCAAAAATATTCAACAAAATCTTAGCCAACAGGATCCAACAATGCATCCAAAAGATAATACACCACAACCAAGTGGGATTTATTCCAGGGACACAAGGATGGTTCAACATCCAAAAATCAATTAATGTAATCCAACACATCAACAAAAGAAAAATAAAAACCATATGATCTTATCAATAGATGCTGAGAAAGCATTTGACAAAGTGCAACATCCGTTTATGATAAAGGCCCTTGAAATCCTTGGGATAGAAGGAACATACCTCAACATAATAAAAGCAAATCCACAGCCAATATTATCCTCAATGGTGAGAAGCTGAAAGCCTTTCCACTAAGATCAGGAACAAGGCAAGGATGTCCACTCTCACCATTGCTTTCCTTTTTTTTTGAGATGTGGGTCATGGTTAAATTTTCTGCCTATGGCTATCTAGTGGTTCCAGCAACAATTGATTAATTATGATATTCATTTAATTATTTGCATTACATTAAAACTGAGGTATGTGAAAGTCTACTTTGTGTTCTCTATTTTATTTTATTTGAAAATTAATATATTTTTATTATTTATGTTTTTTACATTTCCCTTGGGTAACCCACCACCAATTCACCCGTGATCCATCTCCGTGGTCCCCTGTGTCCTTTTCTACTCCATTTTGTACCCTTATCCTCCCCTCCTGATTCCCCTACCCCCCCAGTGTCTCTCTCCTATTTGGTTTCCTTATAGTCCTGTTATAAGTGAAACCATTCGATGTTTTTCTCTTTCTTTCTGGCTTATTTCACTGAGTATGATCAGCTCTAATTCCATCCATGTCACTGCAAATTGCATGTGTTTATCTTCTTTGAATGCTGAATAGTATTCCATTGTGTATATGGACCACATCTTCTTGATCCAATCATCTATTTTTGGACATCTGGGTTGCTTCCATACCTTTGCTATTGTGAACAGTGCCGCAATGAACATATGGGTGCATATATTCTTTCGGATTAGTTTTTTTTTGTCCTTAGGGTAGATTCCCAAAAGTGGTATTGCCAGGTCGTATGGAAGCTCCATGTTTAGCAGTTTGAGGAATCCCCATACAGCTTTCCATAGTGGCTGGACCAGTTCGCATTCCCACCAGCAGTGTAGAAGAGTTCCTTTTTCTCCACATCCTTTCCAGCATTTGTTGTTGCCTGTATTTTTAATAAGTGCCATCCTCACAGGTGTGAGATGGTATCTTATTGTGGTTTTGATTTGCATTTCCTTGAATATAAGTGATGTTGAACATTTTTTCATGTACCTGTTGGCCATTTGCTCTTCTTCTTTGGAGAAGTGTCTTTGTAGCTCTTCTGCCCATTTTTTGACTGGGTTATTGGCTTTGTTTTTGTTGAGTTGTGTGAGTTCCTTGTAAATTTTTGTTACCAGTCCTTTATCAGATGTATTGTGTGCAAAGATCTTTTCCCAGTTGGTAGGGTGTCTGTTGGCTTTGGCTAATGTCTCTTTTGCTGTACAGAAGCTTTTTATTTTGATGTAATCCCATCTGTTTATCTTGTCCTTCACTTCCTTCACTTTGGGGGATGTGTTTCTCAAGATTTTGCTGAGATGTATGTCATGTAGAGTTTCGCCGATATTTTCTTCTATACATTTTATGGTTTCAGGTCTTACATCCAGGTCTTTTATCCATTTTGAGTTGACTTTTGTGCAGGGTGTGAGGTAGTAGTCTAGCTTCATATTTTTGCATGTGGCTGTCCAGTTTTCCCAGCACCATTTATTGAATAGACTGTTTGTTCCACTGCATTTTATTTGCTCCTTTGTCAAAGATTAGTTGTTCATAGATATGTGGCTTTAATTCTGGGTATTCTATTCGGTTCCATTAGTCTCTCTGTTTTTGTTCCAGTACCATGCTGTTTTAATTATTATGGCTTTGTAATATAGTTTGAAATCAGGGAGTGAAATTCCTCCGTTTTCTTTCTTTTTAGATAGGAGGGCTTTAGCTATGCGCACTCTCACCACTGCTTTTCAATATAATACTGGAAGTTCTAGTCAGAGCAATAAGATAGGAGAAAGACATACAAGGAATCCAAATGGGGAAAGAAGAAATTAAACTGTCACTATTTGCAGATGATACGATAATATACTTAGAGAACCCTAAAAGCTCCAAAGAAAAACTACTCAAAATTATAGACCACGTTGGTTATGTAGGATACAAAATCAACGCACAAAAATCAGTAGCCTTCCTACATGCACTCAGTTTGAAGAAGAAAATATTAAGAGATCCATCCCATTCAAAATTGACACCAAAAAATCAAATACCTGGGAATAAATCTAACAAAAGAGGTAAAAGACTTATACAAAGAATACTGTAAAACACTGTTAAAAGAAATAGAGGAATACACGAGAAAATGGAAAGACATCCCATGTTCATGGATTGGAAGAATTAACATTATCAAAATGGCCATCCTACCTAAAGCAATCTACAGATTCAATGCTATTTTGATAAAAATCTCAATGACATTCTTCAAAGAATTAGGACAAATACTGATGAAATTCATATGGAACCACAAAAAACCCAGAATAGCTAAAGCTCTGCTGACTAAAAAGAAAGTAAATGGAGTAACTACACTCCCTGATTTCAAACTATACTACAAAGCCATAATAATTAAAACAGCATGGTACTGGAACAAAAATAGAAACAAAGACCGATGGACTCGAACAGAAAACCCAGAAATAAATCCACATATCTATGGACAACTAAATTTTGACAAAGAAGCAAAGAAAATGCAGCAGAACAAGGTCAGCTTGTTCAATAAGTGGTGCTAGGAAAATTGGACTGCTACATGCAAAAAAATGAAGCTAGACTATTACCTCACACCAGGCACAAAACCCAACTCAAAATGGATAAAAGACCTGGATGTAAGACCTGAAACCATAAAATTTATAGAAGAAAATATAGGCAAAAATCTACATGACATACATCTCAGCAAAATCTTTAAAGACACATTCCCCACAGTGAAGGAAGTGAAGGACAAGATAAACAGATGGGATTACATCAAAATAAAAAGCTTCTGTACAGCAAAAGAGACATTAACCAAAACTAACAGACACCCTACCAACTGGGAGAAAATCTCTGCACAAAATACAACCAATAAAGGATTGATAACAAAAATCTACAAGTAGCTCACACAACTCAACAAAAACAAAGTCAATAATCCAGTCAAAAAATGGCAGAAGAGCGGAAAAGACACTTCTCCGAAGAAGAGCAAATGGCCAACAGATACATGAAAAAATGTTCAACATCCCTCATAATCAGGGAAATGCAAATCAAAACCACATTGAGATACCACCTCACATCAGTGAGAATGGCACAGATTAAAAATACAGGCAACAACAAATGCTGGTGAGGATGTGGAGAAAAAGGAACTCTTCTACACTGCTGGGGGAATGCAAACTGGTCCAACCTCTATGTAAAGCTGTATGGTGATACCTCAAACTGCTGAAAATGAAGCTTCCATATGACCTGGCAATACCACTCCTGGGAATCTACCCAAAGGACCCAAAAACACTAATCCAAAAGGATACATACACACATATGTTTATTGCAGAACTCTTCACAATAGATAAGGTATGGAAACAACTCAGATTCCCAAAGATAGATGATTGGATCAAGAAAATGTGGTCCATATACACAATGGAATACTATTCAGCATTCAAAAAAGATAAACACATGCAATTTGCAGCAATATGGATGGAACTAGAAGGGATCATGCTCAGCAAAATAAGCCAGAAAGAATGAGAAATATGGAATGGTTTCACTTATAACAGGAATATAGGGGAACCAAAGAGAGAGACACTCAGCGTGGGAGGGGGAGGATAAGGGCTCAAAATGGGGTAGAAAAGAGCACAAGGGACTACAGTGGTGGATCACGGATGAATCGGTGGTGGGTTACTCAAGGGGAATACAAAATGTAAAAGATATAAAAAAATAAAAATTAAAAAAATAAATCAAAATCAAAACAAAACAAAACAAATCTTCCCGATCTTTCCCACATACTTTTTCTACCTGTTGGATCAGATATAGGTGTCAAGGCTCAGGGAACGGCAGCGTCAAAAGACAGAAGGAGCTACATATATTGAAGGAAAATTTGTTGCTGATCAGTAATCCCCATAATAAAAACTAACATTATCAAGAAATCTCTATGGGGGTAAACATGAACATTTGGGAGTTTGTTACAGACATTAGTATCATTCTTATTAAAATGGAATGCATTTATACTAATCCTGTATGTGTGTAATTTTTATTAATACCAAAAACATTAAGTTATTGAAATACTTTATCAGAAGCAAGCTTAATATACTCATTCATCATTTTCTTAGAATTGCATTAAATGAAAAATAAAAAGATTTCATCTTATGGTGATGAGACTTAACACCCATGAGAATTATATCACATAAATCATCTGTACAGTCCCTACGTGAGGCTGTATCATTTAAATAGTTGAAATAATTGTTCCTTTCCAGTAAAGGACAAAAACACAAAAAAGAACCTGGACATTTCTGGCTTGGACAGAAATGAGAAAAAATTATTTTTCAATTCCCTCTCCTCTCTCAATCTCTGACTTTGAATCTTAGTGTGTTGTTTTTCTTTTTTTGTTGGGTGAGTTGATTAAATTTGGGATAAGGGACGATAGGCATAAGGTATGAGTTAAAGGCCTCAGGGATTTTTAAATGGAAAAACTTGGCCCCTAATTTTTGTTTAATGTGCATAAACTATGCACAGTATTCTGTGCAAAAATGTCCTGAACATCCCAAACTATTTTAGGTCTTTATTTACTGGTACTAAAGGAAGAAAAAAATAGGGTAGAAGTTTAAAAAGAAATTTCCATGAACTTTGACTAGCCAAGTATCTCATGTTGACATGGGAAATAAAATACATTGTATATTTGATTATAAAATAAACTCCTGCCAGCCAAAAGCAAACATTAAATATTACAATAATAGTTCAAAAATTATGAGTCTCTCCATTAACATTTAAGTACAATTAAACGGGAATAAATTTCTTTCAACAAGACACAAGCATTTGTGAAATACTTTTAAGTGTTAAAAGATTCTTTAGCTTCCGAGAAATATAAGTGAAGAAAATAAGCCTTCAAGGTAGAAGTCACCTTGAATATTTTGTGGAACTTGTACTTTCCCCTTCTTCGTACCCCCCTCACCTATTCTTATATAAACCTGCTCTTTTTCATAGAAAAGTCTGGAAAAATACTCATGTGGATATTTGTCTTGCGTGAGAAGAGGTAATCAACCATTAGTTTGGGTACAGTTTGCTAGTAATTGTCTCTCTCTAGTGCATCTTCTCATAGGTCTTTTCAGCTTCAATGGTCAGGTTAAATGCACCCTTTGAGTCCACCTGGCAGAACTGATCATTCCATCCTTCCTCTGTTTTGAAAGCATTTGATTCACACCTTTGTTATCACATACTCATACATATGCTATTGACCAGCAGGTTGACTACAGAAGTGTGATGAGGTGACTCTGAGACAATGAGAAGTAGGTCCAACTAGGCTGAGCCAGGGACCAGGAATAGAACTGCTGGTGAAGCTCAAAGGACAGAAATCTAGAAATGGGAATTGAAAGAATGCTCAAACCTCATGATGACAGAGTCAGGTCAGAAAGTAAAAATACGAAACCCAAAGTGGAGGGGATATCTGAAGTTGCCCCACCTACCAAGGAGATGGTGCATGGGGCTCAAATATCACGTTAGTTGGCCTTTTCATCATATTTCTTCCATGTGGGGTGCCATTTGACAATATCTGCCTTCTTTGCTAGGCTGTGAATGGTCCAGACATCTTCTGTATTTTATCTATTTGAATTTCACAAAACAGCCTAGTTTCTAGCACCTAAAACACTGAATGTTTAATGGCATTGGACAAATTCTGGAAGATAATCTTATGTTACAGATGGTAAGTCTAGGAGTTGGTTGACCAAAACATCTAACTATGTTAGCGAGCATGGATGCAGCTTCAGTAATATTTCAGTTGGAATGTGGAGCAATTTAGTTACTAACAATTTTACTTTATGTCCAGAGAACTGGTTGTACCTTAAAACCACTGTATCTGATTTATATGTAAAGCTCCAGTACATATCAGAGAAGAAGCCAAAGTCAGAGTGGATTAAACATACAGAATACAGAAATCTCAATTTCAAGTCCTCCCTTTTGTATAAAACAATGAGTAAACTGATGGAGAGAAGGAAATGATATCTTTTTGTGAAGAATTTTTCTCTAAAGCAGTTCTAAGGCCATGTTGCTGAGAGCATGGAAGGAGGACTTTGAACTGAAATTTTTGGTCACACTTTCAAATGAATGACACTGTCACATTGTCCTTCAGTGATTTTTGATGTCTTATTGCTCTATGGGTATACAATTACAATGCACTAACACTAAGACTGGGTTTAATTGCCCCTTCAGCCAAAGTTAAGCAAGGCAAATTTTTCCACTATTGTAGAGATTAGGCTTAATACAAATTTTTTTTATCCCCCTCACATCCCCCATGTTTATTTAGCATCCAATAATCTGTATCACATTGTTCTACATTTTACAGTGACAGAAACAATTTAAAAAGTACTTAAAAACTCAGTTTAGGTATAAGACACCACTTTCAAGCTAATGTTAACAATCTATTAATGGATGGTGAAATTAGTGGATCTTGATTGAAGAGAAACAGTACAAAAGAATAAATATCAGAGTGTCTCATATGTAATAATATGTAATATGTATTGTTTTCTGGACTGTATTTTCCATTGTACTCATATGTATACTGGGCCAAGATGTAAAAGATATTCCTTACTGTGTGTCAAAATCAAAAGAACTTGAGAGTCACTGCTTTAATTCTGCTATCTAGAATGTACATTATAATCTTTTGAGAACTAGAAGCCCCTCCCGCAGGTAGCTTTTTATTTTGAAATTCCTAGGAAAGTGATATTTTTAAATGTCAGAAAACTGAAATAAAAATTCCATGAAATTTTTTGTTTTCACAGTTCTTAAGTAATTTTTAATCTCATCAAAAACTTTTTTCTTACCCTAAAAGGAAAAATACTTTTTCCTCATATATATACACACATGACTTGTGGCACAGATGAAAAGTCTAGAACTTCAAAACTTCCAATTTAATAGAAGTTAATCTTTCATTAATTTATCAAAATATGTCTGAACAGATATACTATTTATTCTCATTCTTTTAAGTTGTTGCTCTTGAACTTGGTTTAAAGTAAAGTTTGATCTCAAGTAGAACATTCTTCAAAAGTTAGAAGAGAAGAAAGGTAATGGATATGGAGAAATTTACATGAATAGAAATACCTCTATAATATTAGTAATGGAAATTTCACTACAAGTAAATGCATAGTCATAATGGCCAAGGAATGCATTAAATGTAATTTTTACCTTGAAGTCAAGGTAGAAAATTATTCACCAGGTATGTTTGGTTTATTTGAAACAGTTGAATATTTCAACTTGATCATAGTCAGGTATTTTTGTATGCTATAAATGTTTCAATGTAATTAAATTTTATTAGTATTAGTTTCTCCATCCTGCCTGTTTTGTTATAATATTGACTACATTTTATTTTTTCATGTGAATAAAAATTTAAGAGGAAGAAATACAAGAAAAGGGGACTTAAAGCAGATTTAAAATTTTAATTCTTATTTTTTCCCATCCAGAGAGATGCACAGGGCATGTTTACATGCTTTATTTGGTTGTCTTTGTATACCATTCTACATAGAGAGGGCTAGAATTGAAAATGAACAGATAGTGGAATTACGCTTCTAAACAAGCCTGCCAAATATTAAGTTTTACATGCTTACATTTTAGCTTTTGCTGATGAAGGATATCTACTGAATTTCACAGGAAGTTCCAGTAAAAGTATATTTAGGTAAGACATTTGAATAGGTTTCGTTTTTTTATTGTATGTGCTTCAGTAATTTTTAGAGACCACTTGATAGGACAGCAAGAATGAACGGTACTCATTGAAAGGCAATGTCTTTGTTTAAACATGAATATTGGAGCTGCTTTTTGGTATAGACTCAATTGAGATTTAAAAACTCAATATTCTAACTTGGTGCTATGTGTAAGGTTTTATGGTCTCTGAAAAGCTTTGCTGCTTTTAAGTCTCTATATTAAAAATTGACAATGACTGACATTTACATGTGGCCCATTTTTAAAAAGAAAGAAAATAGGTGAGTGAGTGGTTAGTGTTTCAAGTTTATATAGTTCAGATAGCTCAGAAGGTTAAAAATCTCTATGATAAGTTCATGAAATTTATTGACTTGTGATTAATAAACATAAAGATAATGACTGTTTCTTGAATGCTTACAATGCACCAGGAAATACATTAGCATTAAGTGATATGTACATATTCCCATTAGACTAAGTGAGAATTATTTTTTACATTCACTACAAAAAAAAAATAGCCCTATCTTAGGCTTATTGATAATGTAATTCTAACAGTAGTAGCTATCACTTTTTGGGTGATTACTGAAGTCATCTATGCCAGGCAGTTTATAGGAATTATTACATTCAATCATGACAAAAATTCTCCAAATTATTCATTATGATTGCCATTCTCATTTTTACCACTGAACATACTGAGATGTAGAGAATATTAATCACTTACCTAAGATCACATAGCTAGTCAGTGATGAAGTTTCCAATGGCAAGTCTGACTTTAGAAGTTCTGTACTTAACCACCACACTACAGACTCTCTCAAAGCTTTTGATTTCTTTGAAGTCTATGCTTAGCAGTACTGTTAACTGAGCTCTAAGGGGAGATTTCTCTTTCCTCAATGGCTTTTGAAGCTTTTTCAGAGTCATCTCTCCCACACTGAAGAGCAGACTGAGTATTTGTTGTGCAGAACCAAATTAATATTTACTATTGTCCATGCTGGTTTGGGAGCCCTCCTTTTTGCTTTGCTAGCATTCTCAATGTGTCTTTATACTTGAACTTTACAAAGTTTGCTATTATGGTATGTGTACATATTTTTTTTCTTGGATTTACAAATAAGATTTTAAGTGAATAGATATTTACCTAATTTTCATTGCTAGGGTAGTCTTGATATAGCAGAGTTGAAGCATTTTTCCTGACATCGAGCAAATTCTGAAGCAAATCTTGACATTGAGCAAGAGAGAGGTTGAGGAACTGGAACATAACTAGGCTTTTTGAGGGTGAAATCTATCCCAATGAGCAGAATGTCAATATTTCGGTACTGGAGGTGAGTCATGATGATGACATCGACAACTGTAAGGGGAGCTTGCTGGGGGACAAAATGGTGTGTTCTGGTAAAGAACAGTTGTTTGAGGAGACATTTCAAATTATGAAAGTTTCCACATAAGACATTTTTCAAGGAGCTAAAAATATAATGAGTCAATAAATGTCAGTAGCTTGTATAGGCTTTTAAACCATTTTAATGCAGGAACATAAAGCTCTTGGCATAAATAAAAGTTAACTGCTCAGCCAGATTCACATGCTTGGATCACCCAAGACACTTATCTGACCTTGTCTTAGTTTAAATCCTGTTTTTAATCACTACTGAGCTGTAATTCTTAGATGCTGAAAGGCAGATGGGGTAAAAATGTGTGGTACACATGTCTTTTCAGCAACATGGCAATACATTGAAAATATTTGTGGCTCAAATTAAAGTTTAGGACAGTCAGTGCCATTTAATGAATTCTAGGTTAGCAATGATAAATAAACATTGACTCAACAACACTGTTTATTTTCTATGCTGGAGACTTTACTTTGGAGTAGGCCCTATAAACACACATGTACTTCTAACATGACTGGCATTAACTTTATGCTCTGTGATACCAAGAAAATCTGGTCTGAAACATCAGTTCTGCCTTAAATGAACAGCTCCCTTCACTTCTTATTACAAGAAACCATGAAAAATTATCCTTACAACAGCAGGATCATTTAAAAGAACTTCTGTACTGGATATACCGTTAAGGTCACTTTGGCAACTATTACTCTTACTTTGAAACTAACATATGGGAAGTAGATTGTGTTGTCTCTAATTTCTTTTCTTTTCCTTTTTTAAAAAAGATTTATTTATTTATGCATACAAGCTGGGGTGTAGACCAGAGTGCGGGGTGGTGAGAGGATTCACCAGAGACAGAGTGGGGAGCAGAGCAGGCAGATCGACTGAAGAACACTGCTGAGGGGAGCAGTGGGTGAGGCAGGAGAGGTTTGCTGCACCATGCGGGAATCTCCTTGACCTGGTATTGAATTTGTGCTGCAGTGGCTCTGGATAGCTTCACAGTGCTGCGCTTAGCTTGTTGTGCCACCAAGGAGACCCCTCTAATTTCTTTTCTATTTGGTGAAGCTCATAAATGTTGGAAAATTTTGCATAATAATTCAACACAGCTTCATCCTTTACTTTTATCAGGGATCCCCAAAGAAAACTGGCTTTTAACTAATAATTGTTTAAGTTGGTACCAGTGATGCCCCAGAAATTAATACACTACAAGATAATTCATGTTTCAAAAGTGGATTAGAACTTCCATAAAGTAACTCTAGGTTGCTATGTACAATGAACTCATGAGGGAAGGTTTGCTTAATAATAGCTATTAGGACCACCAAGTGGCTCTGAGCTGCCGATATTTATAGTTATCATAGTTTATCTGTTGATATAATGCTTTATTGCAGCTGACATAAGTGAAAAATTTCTGTATTGATTCCTCTTTTGTCATGAAATTTTTAGGTTTTGAGTAATAGAAAGTGATAGAACAAAGTGTACATTATATGTTTCATTAATCGAAGAAATTGTGACTCAGATCTTTCTAGACCAACTGCACTGGTGATACCTTGACAAACACAGGATTTATTTCTGGGAAAAACTTTTGTCCTCATTCTCTGCCTCTTTTATTTTGCTAGTAAACTGGCCTAGTCAATCAGACCTCTTACTTCTCTTCCTAAAATCACACTATGCAGGCCTAAAATGTTTTATTTTTCATTGGACATGAACCTTAACAACTTTCTCAACTTTCCAGAGTCAAATTACCAAATCAACATTTCCCAATATTTAGCTCCTCCTACACTTTTGGGCAATGAAAATTGGAAGCAGATAAGATTACCTAACTTTGTTTAGTGCTCCATTTCTCTTAGCCTTTTGTTTAAGATTAGGTACATCTATAAAATTGAAAACATCTCCAGTTTTGTATAGTTGCATTCACATTACCACAGTGGATAGAAGACAGATTCAAGAAAGAATTATTCACAAGAGAATATGACAGCTGATGTAATATTTACCTGCTTCTTTTTTTTTTAAAGATTTTTATTTACTTTATGCATACAAGCTGGGGTGCAGGCTAGAGTTGTGGGGCGGTGATAGGGTTCACCAGAGACAGAGTGGGGAGCAGAACAGGCAGATCGATGGAAATACACTGCTGAGGGGAGCAGCGGGCGAGGCAGGAGAGGTCTGCCATGCCATGTGGGAATCTCCCCAGCCGGGCTTCGAACTCACATCACTGCTAGAAGACAGCTCCACAGGATGCTCTTTAACCTGCTGCACCACCAGGCAGGCCAAGATTTACCTGCTTCTTGAATTGGTTATATGTAGTAACCAGTAACCACTGGGACATTCTGATGTCAATTCTTTTTTTTTTTTTTTAAAGATTTATTTATTTATGCATACAGGAGCTGGGGTGTAGGCCAGAGGTGTGGGAGGGTGAGAGAATGCACCAGAGACAGAGTGAGGAGCAGAACAGGCAGATCTACTGATATACACTGCTAAAGGGAGCAGCGGGTAAGGCAGGAGAGGTCTGCTGCTCCATGTGGGTCAGCTCCCTGGTCAGGGATCAAACTCATGCTGCAGTGGTTGCTGAGAGCTTCATAGTGCTGAGACTTAACCCCTTAAACCACCAGGGAGGCCCTCTTATGTCAATTCTGATGCCAGAATTATCTACTTGGACCTCAGTTAGTAACCAGGGCGCTACGAAGTCTACTGGAATAAGGCCACCCTCAGAGAAGAAAGAGGAATAAGAGGAAATCATGAATTGATTCAGTTGATCTACATTTGCAATAAGAAATGATTGAGATAACTCAAATAGGAAGTCTCAATTTCTTTTTCTTTTTTGCCATCAGCAGAAATAGAGAGTTGGGTGTTTAGTTAGATTTGATTATAGACAAAGCTGAATTTGTGAACATGAATCCTGAGAAAACTGAATAGAGAAGTGGGGAAAATAGAAGAAAGGATAAATTTACTGCAACATTTTAGGCTTAATAGTCAACATCACAATGTTACTGTTTCAAAGGAATACACTAATGTCAAGACAAAAACAAGAGCAGAAAATCAGCTGCACAGAGCCAAAGGTTAAGGGGGACAGTCATGGTGACCTGGATAGAAGCAGGCACCTAGGAAAGGAGCAGCTCAGTAGTCCCGGCCAAGGAAAGCTCACTTCTGGCTGTTGCCATCCTTGATGTGCGCTCAGTGCCATTTCCTGATAATACCAGCCAATTTACTGAGTCAAGTAAGTATCAATATGTTTTACACATAATATATTTTATATAACTCCTATGAGTGTTGTTTTCCAAGGAATTACAAGTCTGGGAAGGAAAATAAGTCCTTGAATTGGCAATTTCAAGTCATAATCCTACGTATCATGTACTATTAAACTTTCCAGGAGATACAATGCTATGTTATGAGAATACTGCCCAGCAATGTTTGACATAGTCTACAGTTCCTTGTAAGCACTACTAAATTAATATTTTTCATTTTTTAAACAAATTTCTATAACAATAAAGTGTATGACAATGTTGGAAATATTTTAGGAATATTTATGATTTTTGGGAATTCTTGAGAATTCTTAGGAATTTCTCATTCCTAAAACCCAAGAATTAACATTTTTCAGGCATTTGGAAAGACTAAGGAATAGTTTTTTTCTTAAAAAAGGCATTTAAAAAATGAGATAATCAAAAATTTTGATATTCCTCTTTAAAAATTTGCTTTTATTCTGATTCTAAAGAACATAATTAAACATTTAAAAATAATGTCATAAACCAAACCAATAATAAAATCTTAACATCTGACTGCAAAATCAGAAGGGGAGGGTGGTGGGAGGTGAGTAGGGAAGGGAGGGGGTCCAAAGGATCATGGGGTGTCTGATTGTGGGGGTGTTGGTGATGGGCAGGGTGTGAAAATATATATTTGTGGAGATTTAAATCTATAACTCCTAGAGCAGACACAATGATGTTAACCAATTTTACCTCAATATACATGAATTTGAAAAAAATGATATCGAATTAGAGATAAATTGGGATATTTTCTTAATCATTCAGGTTTCCTACAGTAAAGCCTCATAGAACATGGATTCACAATCCACAAGTGTACAACAAAACAATTTGCAATGTGTGAATCAAATTACTGATTATATTTAGCCAAAAGGAAATTACTAATGAAAAGTGTATCTGAGAATTTTCTAAAAGTCACACAAAGATACACAGATAAGAAATAAGAGATTTGAAAGATGGAATGAAGAAATCTGGCTTGTACAAATCAAATTGGAGTTCCAGAAAGACTAGAAAGTGGAAAAAAGTCAATATGCCTTTTGATTTCAAAATAATGCCTTTTAATTTCTAGAAATGACTAAAGATACAAATGCTCAGGTTCAGGAAATATACCAAGTCCTGATCAAAGAAAGTGTGTGAGATTTTAAAAGCAGCAAGAGGGAAAAGCAAGTTATTCATAAAGGATATAAAATTAAAATGACAGCAGATACGTCAACAAACAGAAAATAGCTTCAAAATACTAAAAGAACATTACCATTACTGTAAATTTTGACTTTAATAATAAAGGTAAGACAACTTTTCATACTAACAAAAACTGAAAGCAAAGCTAGAAGAACCAGATAAAATAATCACTGGTAAACATTATGTGAGGTGGGAAGTAGTGATCAAACAGATTTATGAAGGCTTTGTATACATAACTAGTGTTATTCATTTTAGGTGTGTATGCTAAATACAGTAGTGAGGGGCTCAATTGCTGGGCAAGATGAAGTAAGTCCACTTCTCTCCATTTCTTTCAGTGAATGGCGTTATAAAACATGGACAGTATATATCGGGCAGCTATTTGAGGACTTTGAAAAATAGAGTACTGGCAGATTCAAGAAGGAGGCAAGAATGAAATGTACCACTGAACTGGTGCAGAATTTACCAATCCTTTCCTTGCTCCTTTATCCTGCCACCCTCGATTCAACACAGACCTAATCCCAAAGTGGGCATTGTTGGGAGGGGGGAAAGGACAGGGAGAGAGGAGGGGTAGGAAGGGAAAGAGAGAGAGTATGAATAAGAACTGAAGAGAAGCAAAGCCAAGACAAGCCCATGTTAGCTGTTAGCTCTGGGTATAGGAATAGGAAATAGATCTAGTAGAAACAATCTGTTTTCTCTGGTCTCTTGTATTCCATCTCCCAGTCATTCCTCACAGTGGTCATGGCAGCAGTGGAGGCAGCAGCAGCAAGAGGCTAGCAGAAATCTTAAACTCTGAAAAGTGACTCATCCTCTCTCACTGGAGATTGGAGAAGTGGTGGTTCCCAGAGTGTGGAATGAACCCATGTTGTGTTTTTCTCTTTTGGTTCTCACATCATTTGACCACAAAATAGGCATGGTGTTGAGAAGTACACAGCAATTTAGGGGAAATAAAGCCCCAGCTTTCTGGCCAAAGGACCAGAGAAGGAGAGCATTAGAGAACAGGAAAATACAGAAGAGATTTGGATGAAGGAGGCCAGTGGGAAAGTCAGTGTCTTCCTAATTCCTACTTTAGCGTTTGTAATCTGTTGTACCGGATTCATGTTTCCAGATCAACTGTTTGATTTTTCAAGGGTCTTATTTTCTCCATTTATGAAGTGAAAGTTTCAAAGAGGAACTCTAAGCTTCCTTTTATATCAGAAATACTATGACTGTAGGTTAGCAAAGAATAGAGCTATGCAAAATATTGGATGAAAATTCCAGTAATAAATACGAAAACATTAGTGTCTTTTAACAATAACAAAAAGAGAAATAACTTCTATAGCATCATTTTTTGAATGTGTCAGATGCTATACTAAAACATCCTTAATGTTACCCTCTGAGGTATTTTCATTTCTCTAACAATCTTATTTAATACTGTTTTGCTGCTAAATCTCTAGTCTTTCTCTCTGCATTAGTCTATACGAATGTTCATTGCAATAGTCCACTGAAATGCTCTGATAAACAGTGTATCTTTAATGTTTATAGTGCAGCACCAAATTGAATGTAATCAAGTGCCAAAATCCATGGTACAGAAAATGCTGTACTATGGCCTGTTATTACAGAATAAGATCAGTATCAAAGAAGATGGGACTTAGTGTAGGGTTAAGTACAAACCATGGCACAAAATCTCATCCTATTTGGTCTTTATCACACAAGCGCAAATGGCCCAACCCTTTGCAGCCAACTTTGCTCACAGATGGAATCAGATCTCAGACATGCCCTCACTGCAAATCTTCCCATTAATAGGCATAAACTGCTTATATTATTTCTAGTTTCACAAGGAATTACAGTGTTTTCATTATACCTCAAGGTTATAGTTAAATGAGCAACTGATGGTTAGTGACTTCATCTAGTGTGTAAGGTGACTTAACAGAAGCATGAAGTATTCACCTTCCAATGGATCTGAGCTTAAACATGATAGTCCAAGTTCTTATATTTCTGTAATGTATCCAAACTTCCATTTGTGTGGTGCAGAAAATGAAAGTTTTCCTCCTACTTTTTATCTTGGAACAACCATTAGTAATGTCTCCTAAAATTAGATGTTTTGAAATACCTTAAATTGCAGTGACTTTTTCTGTATGATACAATTATCATTCTTTTGATATGAATATAGTGTGAGTCGATATTATTTATAATAAAATAGGCAAACCTCTTTTCAAAAATTTGTTCTTAGATATCACTTGCTACAAAGCACTATGGTATGATATAACATGGGACCCAAGATTGAGAGATATTAAGTAATGAGAAGACAGTCTGTATTCCTAAGGAGCTTACATGAAGCAGAAAAGAGGAGTGATACAAGATACTATGAATATGAATCCTGATATAGTAGACTAATACTCAAGAGTTGACCCTGCTATTTTTAAGGAAAGCTAGAGAAACATCCCACAGGAAAAGAGAGGAATGTATTTTCAGTGGCAATTAAGAGTAAATATACAGAGTGATAAAAGGGTTGAAATCATTTCCATAGAATCTGTGTCTATCTTTGTCTCTTGCTTCACCCAATTCAAATGAGAATCTTGAATTATAAAGAGGATAATTTGTATGGTTGAAAAAATCCTGGAATACATCTGAATTTTAAGTCACACAATTAAAGTAGGTTGCAGCAAAGCAGAGGAATTCCGGGTTTCTAGAAAAATAAGCAAATTCGTTAACTTTCAAATCAAAGAGTAAAATTCTTCAGTGGCATACAAATAATAAAAAATTCTTCAGAGGCATATAAATATAATTGTTATGGTTTCTATGTTGAGTCTAAGTATGAGACTTTTTGGAAACATTTCTACATTTCTTCCCCCAAATATGGTAAATCAGCTCTTTGATTTCTCTGCTTATTTTTTTCAATTTGCTAGGTTAGAATAAAAGAGTTTGCAGTAATCTTTTAAAGCAATTGACAAAGGTGTCTCCACATTAAAGGAGCACGTATGTTATGGGACCAATAGTAGAAAATACTCTTAACTTGAGGGTCAATAGTATCATATAAATATGAATTTGAATTATTCCCAAAACATCAAGAAGAGAAGAAATATTTGTAAATATTTTCAAAATGCATCTATTGTGCTGATTCCAGGGTGAAAATCTTTAAGCTGTTAATGAAAAGCAGGCAAACATTCTCCTCATCTGATACTTGCCACTGCATAGACTGCTCATGGGAGACATTCTGGGCTTCTATTATTGTCCTCAATTATTGCTTTCAGGGAATTGTCACTAATAGTCAAAGTTATACCCACAATGATTTCATAATAACATGACTGCTGTAGTCACATGACTAATTTAGATAAAGTACATATCTGACCCAAGTTATACCAATTTCAGTATGCATCCTAGGAGTTCAAGAGCTGAGAGTGACCAAAGAGATGATATTCAGGCTGAGTTTTATAAATGGTGGAGTTCTTGGGAAAAGACTAATGAATTTGATGCAGAGAACCTTGTAACTTCCTAAGTTATTTTGATCCTAAGAGATATTTAGTCTTTTTAATAATCGTCTTTCTCTGACTCATACTCCCCAGAATCCAGCTAGAAGCAATCTTTGTTTCATACGCTAAATTGACATAAAGGTTAAACAGTGATTAAATTAGAACAATTTTACCACTAGCCAGGCTTACAAAGAAAAAAATGAGAGAAAACACAAATAAATAGGATCATAAATGAAAAAGGAGAAATCACTATGGACACAGCAAAAATAAAAAAAATAATCAGAGATTACTATAAACAGCTATATGGAAACAAGTACAACAACCTAGAGGATATGGACAAATTCCTAGAACTATACAATCACCCAAAACTAGACAAAAAAGATATAGAACACCTAAACAGACCAATCACAAGCAGTAAATTGAAACAGTAATTAAAAATCTGCCCCAAAACAAAAGCCCAGCATCAGATGGTTTCAAAAACGAATTCTACCAAACACTCAGAAACGAAATAGTCCCTATATTACACAAATTCTTTCAAAAAATCGAGAAGGAAGGAGTACTACCAAACACATTCTATGAAGCAAATATCACTCTAATACCAAAACCAGACAAAGACAATACAAAAAAAGAAAACTACAGACCAATCTCCCTAATGAATACTGATGCAAAAATATTTAACAAAATCTTGGCCAATAGGATCCAACAATGCATCCAAAAGATAATACACCACGACCAAGTGGGATTTATTCCAGGGACACAAGGATGGTTCAAAAAATCAATCAATGTAATCCAACACATCAACAAAAAGAAAAATAAAGACCATATGATCATATCAATAGATGCTGAGAACGCATCTGACAAAGTGAAACACCCATTTATGATAAAAGCCCTTGAAATCCTTGGGATAGAAGGAACATACCTCAACATAATAAAAGCCATATATGAGAAACCCACGGCCAATATTATCCTCAATGGTGAGAAGCTGAAGGCCTTTCCCCTAAGATCAGGAACAAGGCAAGGATGTCCACTCTCACCATTACTTTTCAGTATAAATCTGGAAGTCCTAGCCAGAGCAATCAGACAAGAGAAAGACATTCAAGGGATCCAAATAGAAAAAGAAGAAATTAAACTCTATTTGCAGATGATATGATAATATACATATATATATATATATATATATACACATATATATATATACACATATATACACAAAACCCTAAAAACTCCATAAAAAAGCTACTCAAAATTATAGAAAAATTATAGACCAGTTCAGTAAAGTAGCAGGATACAAAATCAATGCACAAAAGTCAGTAGCATTCCCCTATGCAAACACCCAATCTGAAGAAGAAGAAATTAAGAGATCCATCCCTTTCAAAATCGAAACCAAAAAAATCAAATATCTGGGATAAATCTAACAAAAGACATAAAAGACTTATACAAAGAAAACTATAAAATACTGTTGAAAGAAACAGAAGAAGACACAAGAAGATGGAAAGGCATCCCTTGCTCATGGATTGGAAGGATTAACATTATCAAAATGGCAATCCTACCAAAAGCAATTTACAGATTCAACACTATTCCAATAAAAATGACATTCTTCTCAATGACATTCTCAATGACATTCTTCAAAGAAATAGATCGACTACTGATGAAATACATATGGAACTACAAAAAAACCTCTCATAGCTAAAGCCCTCCTAACTAAAAAGAAAGAAAACGGAGGAATTTCACGCCCTGATTTCAAACTATACTACAAAGCCATAATAATTAAAACAGCATGGTACTGGAACAAAAACAGACAGACCAATGGTACCGAATAGAATACCCAGAATTAAAGCCGCATATCTACGAACAACTAATCTTTGACAAAGGAGCAAAGAAAATGCAGTGGAACAAGGACAGTCTACACAATAAATGGTGCTGGGAAAACTGGACAGCCACATGCAAAAAAATGAAGCTAGACTACTACCTCACACCCTGCACAAAAGTCAACTCAAAATGGATAAAAGACCTGGATGTAAGACCTGAAACCATAAAATTTATAGAAGAAAATATAGGCAAAACTCTACATGACACACATCTCAGCAAAATCTTGAAAAACACATCCCCCAAAGCGAAGGAAGTGAAGGACAAGATAAACAGATGGGATTACATCAAAATAAAAAGCTTCTGTACAGCAAAAGAGAGATTAACCAAAACTAACAGACACCCTACCAAGTGGGGAAAGATCTTTGCACACAATACATCTGATAAAGGACTGGTAACAAAAATTTACAAGGAACTCACACAACTCAACAAAAACAAAGCCAATAACCCCATCAAAAAATGGGCAGAAGAGCTAAAAGGACACTTCTCCAAAGAAGAAGAGCAAATGGCCAACAGGTACATGAAAAAATGTTCAACATCACTTATAATCAAGGAAATGCAAATCAAAACCACAATGAGATACCATCTCACACTTATGAGGATGGCACACATTAAAAATACAGGCAACAACAAATGCTGGAAAGGATGTGGAGAAAAAGGAACTCTTCTACACTGCTGGTGGGAATGCGAACTGGTCCAACCACTATGGAAAGCTGTATGGCGATTCCTCAAGCTGCTAAACATGGAGCTTCCATACAACCCAGCAATACCACTTTTGGGAAACTACCCAAAGGACAGAAAAACACTAATCCAAAAGGATACATGCACCCGTATGTTCATTGCAGCACTGTTCACAACAGCAAAGGTATGGAAGCAACCCAGATGTCCAAAAATAGATGATTGGATCAAGAAGATGTGGTCCATATACACAATGGAATACTATTCAGCATTCAAAGAAGATAAACACATGCAATTTGCAGCGAAATGGATGGAATTAGAGGGGATCATACTCAGTGAAATAAGCCAGAAAGAGAGAGAAAAATATTGAATGGTTTCACTTATAAAAGGACTATAAAGAAACCAAACAGGAGAGAGACACTCAGTGGGGGGTGGGGGGTGTAGGGAGGGTAGGATAAGGGCACAAAATGGAGTAGAAAAGAACACTAGGGACCACAGAAATGGATCACGGGTGAATTGGTGGTGGGTTACCCGAGGGGAATACAAAATGTAAAAGATGTAAATAAAAATAAAAATATATATTAAAAATAAATAAATTAGAACAATTTTACAAAAAGTGAGAGATTATCAAAATATCTCTCACAATACAACAGAAGATGGGAATGATTGCTATGAGAACAGAAGTGATTTTCTGTTAACAGGTAGGACGAATATAAAATAGGTATCATTGGAAAGAAGATATCACAGGACTTGGCACAACAATGGTCCCAAATGTAAGCTTGAACAATTGTATGAATGAACATTATACATAGTCGAGAAACATTCAAGTATATGTTTATTTCTTCAGTGTCAAATTATACTTTAAAATCCAAGTTATTCATATTTTTTATGTTGTAAAGAGCCATGAGTTGAATTTTATAGCTGTAAAGAGACTTTATAGATTATCTGGTTCAATTCCCTCATTATATAGATGCAGAAGTAAGAATTTATATAATTTGCCCATTAAAGCTCCACAGCTATCAATTATAGTGAAACTAGGAATCCAGCACTTTCACTTACTTTGCTATGAATTGTGTTTTCCTGTTTCCCACATTATCTAATTTGACTGGTTTTAATTGGGATTTACTTTGTGATCTGTTTTAAATTCACATTAATTTATTACTTATTTTTGTATTTTAAAAGGTTTTAAAGAGAATACATTACAGATCACTTGAGCCCAGTTTATATAATTTCCCAATTTTATTTACATCTTCTTCCCATGAATTTTTCTATCTATAATTTCTAATTTTTTATTACTAAATATGTACACTATATGCCAACAAAATTACAGCACCATTTTGTATGTTTAAAAATTTATGTAATCATACCACAACTCAACATTGTATTTTGAACCACAATGAAATGTAAAAATCATTTATTAATTTTATTTTATTAAATTACTATAATTTATCTGTTCCTCTGTTGATGGACATTTAGTTACCAATTTTTCATTATTTAACGTAATAAACATTTTTGTATATGCCCACTTGTCTACATACATGAGAGTTGCTTTATGATTTGTAGGACAGAAGGGCTGAGTATTGATTAGGAGCAGACTCTGTCCAAGTAGTTGTACCAAATCATACTTCATGAGCAATGTATGAGAATTTATCATTTGATTTAGGTCTGTCACACTTTAAAATACTTGCCAATCTAGTATAATGTGTGTGAAATGATATTTTATTATTTTTTACGGTTTCATAGATGCATTGCTAGTTTCACTTAAGAAGAATGTACCATAGATATTAAACTTGATAACTGAACAGCTTAAACACAAGTTGACTCAGGTGAAGGTTTTTTTTTTAATCTTATTGAATTTAATTTGAAAGGTTTGGGAGAGATGACAGCACTTTTGAAAATGTGCAGATACCTACACATAGGCCACAGGATATTGAAAAATCATGGAAATGTGATTTTCTAAGGATTACACTAAAACTCCAGGCACTCCTTCTACTCTTAATGGAGATCTAGGTATCACCTGACAAAGATTTAAAAATAATTGTTTTACAGATGCTCAGACAGCTACAAAAGAACACAGACAACAATTTAATGAGATTAGGAAAACAACACAAGGACAAATAGAAAAGCTCAACAAAGAGAAACCAAAAAAGGAAACAAATAGAAATTTTGAAGTTGAAAAATATAATATTTGAACTGAAGAACTCAATGGAGAGCTTCAATATCAGACTTGTCTGAATAGAAGAATCAGTGAGGAAGAAGATCGATCAGTTGAAATTATCCAATCGGAGGTCTTTTGGGAAACCATTAAAAGTAACAATCATCACTAGAATCCCAGAAGGGGCAACAAGAGGCAGAGAGCTTATTTAAGAAATAATGGTTAAGAACACAGGCCTGGGGAGAGATTTGGATATCCAAGTTTATGAAACTAATAGATTACCATAAAATTTCAGTCCAAAATCATCTTTTCCAAGATAAATTATAATAAAAATGTCTAAAACTAAAGACAAAGAGATAATTTTAAAAGCAGCAAGAAAAAATTGTTCTTTCACACAAAGGAGTCCCCATCAGGTGATCAGCAGATTTTTCAGCAAAGACCTGCAGGCCAGGAGAGCATGATCAAATTGCTGAAAGAAAGGACTGCCAATCAAGGATAATTTACCCAGTATAAAAAGTCTGACAAATTAAAAAAGCTGGCATCTCTATATGGGTCATCTGTATCTTTTTATAGTTTGGTTGTACTATGAAGTCCAAATACCTAGGATTTATCATCCTACTTCCAGACTTACCACCTAGGACCTTAGTCATAGTATTGGGACCATGATTGCACCTGCAGGCTGGGAAGTTTCTTCAATATTCTGGATTCCCTTTCCTCACATTTCTGTCGTGGATGCCTGCTCTTCTACCTCCTCTGTACCCATTCAAGTTTAAATATGTCCCATTTCATTCATTCATACTATTTGCCCCTAGCTGCTGTTCTTTCTCAGCCTCATTGCATTCAAAATTCTTCCTCTTATCTTCGGCCACAGTCTCCTTCAATCTTGAGTTTGCCTCCCATTATTAAAACCATGGTCATCTCAGTCAACCATGGACATTTTTCTGTTTTCATCTTATTGGAACTCAGGGACCATGAGTTCGACAGTTACATACTTATTTCTGTTTGAAATTTTTTTTCTCCTTGATTTCTATGATGCCACACTTGTATTTTCTCGTGTGTCTCTGCCACTTTTTCTCAGATTCCTGAATACATGTGTGATAAAGTCATATACACTGATGTATTTCTTCTTCCTTCCTCTGAGCATGCTATGCTTTTCCTAAGCCTTAAAGTAAAATACCTTTAAAATTCTTGACCAGTCTAACTAAACAAGAAGATTTACTTTCCCTTAGTTGTTGCATTTATAATCTATTTTATATCCAAGGTAAATTGCTTATTTCAATGAAGGATAAAAGTAAAATGACTTTACAATATTTTATATCTCCATGTACTTACAGCGGTTATACCATGGAAAAAGCCCTGTCCTCAGCATCAGAGAGTGCTCTGAGGGTTATTTATGTTATTCTTAAAATGCCTGAATAATAAGAGTCCTTGAGTGTGTCAAGTCCTCTATGCTTACGATAAAGAGAGACTAAAGTCTAGGTAATTTAGATTCTTTAGGGGACTGTAGCATGAGTTGATCAAGAATAAGTTTCCTTTATATGGGGAAAGGCAACTGTACAATTTAATTATAGAAAAATGAAGGAATTTACATTAATTGCATTTTTGAGTTTATAGTTAGAGATGTTTACATAACACACACATGCTTAGACACACACATGCTCTCACTCTACCTCCTCATGACACAAGGCTACTTTCAGCTTTAAGTGAAGATAGATTAAGCAGAGAGAACTTGAGGCAGTTACTATAGTGCAGTGTTTGCTTAAAATTGCCAGAACATTTCTTGAGATTAGGAATGAAGTCTGTGAAAACTCTGTCAGTACTCGTTGAACTCCTCCTTTGAGGAGGGCATTACAAGTTTAGAAGGTGTTACTAGCAAGCCAATATCAACAGCTGTGGTCAGTTAATAGGGTAAGAATAAAGGAGAAAGAATTAGCAAGTGATGATTACATAACTAAATAACATCAGATTTGAATCTCAGTCACTTTTTTCCAATTAAAGATCTGTAAAATTTCCAGTTCTCCCAGAGTGAGAAAAAGTCAGCCAAAATGAAGAGAAAAAAGAACAAGAAGCAAAGCATATGCTTGGTTACAGATTTGCAAGAGCTATTTTGAAATTAAAAGTGCAAAATTGTCTATTTTAGATGAATGGCATTTCTTTGTTAAGACGGAAAGTTGGAAAATATGTAGTGTTAAAGACTGGAAATCTTTGAGACATCCTTAAAGGACAAATTCCTCTTCAGTGTTTTAAAAAGACTTCCCCCTGTTCACGCTTATCAGAAAGCATAATTTGCTATTTCTAGTCAAGGAATAACAAATCTATTAGTTTGGTTCTGAAGTTCCAGGATTTCTCAGAGAACTGAAATACCTTGGCAAATTTCTCTTTTGTGTCATAACAAATTTTCCTTTGATTATTTTGGGGGTGTCAAGTTCAATGTCTTAGTCAATAAGCAACTTTTGGGGATCTACATTAAGCTGCAATGAATCAGAGTTGGAAGGACATCCAAAAGTAATTTAATACTATCCTCTGCTTCTAGGCAAGATATCACAATCATGCTCCACCCTGTTTCTAAAATCTGAAAGAAATAGAACAATCTAGAATATATGAACTAAATACTTACTACACAGTTATTTGTTGAAATGATTGCATTCTTATAATCTTCTTGATTGAATAAAGATCAACATGTAAAAATAGATGATTAGTTTCTTTGCAAGTGGTGAGTCTATTTTTTTTTTTATTAAAGGTTTATTTTTTATTTATACATACAAGCTGGGGCACAGGCCAGAGGCGTGGGGTGGCAAGAGGGTTCACCAGAGACAGAGTGGGAAGCAGAACAGGCAGATCAGAAATACACTGCTGAGGGGAGCAGCGGGCGAGGCAGGAGAGGTCTGCCGCACCATGTGGGATTCTCCCCCGCCGGGTGTCGAACTCGCGTTGCCGCTGCCGACAGCTCCACAGCGCAGCGCTTAACCGCTGCGCCACCGGGGAGGCCCACAAGTGGTGAGTCTATTTAAGAATATATGTAGCTCGTGTTTTTTAGCATTCCTTTTCTAGTATTATGATAGCCACAGTCAGAACTAGCATTCTAAAGAAATATGTTATATCTGCTATGGTAAAATAGTCCACATTCTTATCTATATTCAACCAGGTCTTTAGATAACTTCTAATTTCTTTCAGGTCCTGATCCTGTACACACATGCTGATTTAAATACCAGTTAAAAAATATTAACAAAACTTTCTCCATCATTTCAGTCAATAAAGTATTGGCCATTTTATTTTTACTTTCACTAAGGTGACTGAAATATGTAACTGGGAAAATGTATCAATTAATTAACTCTTATAAATTGAAAATTAGTGAATGAAAATGATATAGATCATAAAATGAAATTTAGTAAAGGAAAATACTTTATAGACATAACTTTTATAGATAAAAGTTTGAGAAAGCATCAGATACTATTCTGACTCAATCTTGAGTTACCAGAGTCTTAGTTATGGCATCTCAACATAAGTGCCTCATTCACTCATTTTGAATGAAGCAGAGGTATTAGGAAAGGTTTAAAAAAGGACTTTTAAATCAGTTAGCCTTTAGAAGAAAGATTCTTGTCTTTAGATTCAAGAAAACATCACATTTCAAATAAATGTATCCAACAAAATGGCAAACACCCCATGACATGGATGATTGAAATAAGCCTCCTGCTGTTCCCATCCTGCACAACTAGGTTACTATCACAAGGCTGTGATCCAAACTGTGGATTAGGAGAGGTGATTGCAACACCAGTGTCTGGAGACTTTCAAGAAAGTAATTTCTTTTTCTTTTAACATGTAAATAGCACGGAAAAAGTTCTCATTAAAATTTCCTAGAGTAACATGACCAGCAGAGAAATAAAGCAATGGAAAAAGAGATCAATCCATTTCTTTCTCTATTGTTATGCACTTTTTGGCTGCCCAAAATACCAGGCATCTGGAATCTGTAATGTAGAAACACCCTAAGGTCTGTGATGGGTGCTGGAAAAAAGGCCAGAGAGCATGAAATATCTATTTGTTCAAACCACAAAGCATCCTTTGAGAGAAGCCTTTAAGAGGAATCTCTTAGAAACAATTTAGTTTGTAATGCAAAACCTCCTAAAACTGACATTAAAGCACCTGCTTTAAAGATCAAAATGAGATTCTGTATTTTTCAAATAACAATTTTAGAAAAACTTAAAAATCTCTTTTGGATTAAAAATTAAGATGAAAGCTAGTATTTATTAAGCAATTACTAAGTGCCAATCTTCCATAAATTATATGTAATACATTCATATAATGGTATATTATTCAATTATAAGATGTAACGGACTCATGGAGGACCCTCGAAAGCATTATGCCAAGTGAAAAAAGAGCAGTTTTTGCAAGATTTAATTCACATGAATTATCAAGAATTTTCTAGGCTGGGGAGAGGAGGAAATAGTGACCACTAATGAGCAATGAGTTTTTTTAAATTATAGAAATATAGTGGTGGTCTCAGCATAAACTTGTGAATATACTGAAAACACTGAATAGTATACATAAAGAGCAGATTTTCTACATAGGTCTCATTTCACCTTCCCAAATAAGAGACGAGCTGGAATGGGAAAAAATGATACAGAGAGGAATACAGCTTCTCAGAATTTAATTATCCCTTATTAGAATTTAAAGATATAATAACTTAAACACAAGACAGAATGAAGTAACTAACATGGGGGTGAAACATTACAAATTCTCATAAAGCTCTTTTTGTCTTGGGTCTTCCAAGTATAATCTTTAATTTGGTTAATTTTGTTCTGGGTATCAGCATGTACTTCACACAAACAAAACTATTTAATGAGTTTGGCATCAAATTCATAACTATGAAGGGAGGCCAGCAAGATGACAGCAGAGTGAAGAGGCCAGGCTTAGCTCCTTCAAGTGTGCACAACAAACCTGACATAAAATAAACCTCCCTCCACCCCTGCCCCACCCAGGAAAAACTGATTGCCACAAGAGAAACATCAGCCGAACAGAAAGAGGTAGGAAGACTTTTAGTGAACTCTGTCTAAAGCAATAGAACAGTACACCTCACAAGAGGGAGGGGCAGCTATTGACTTGGGCACTTGCCGACATCACAGTTCCTGAGAGCTGACATTGCACTGGATGAAGGAGTATGTCAGCAGTTTCCCAGGAGGGAGGGTTCATTACTAGAGAGCTGCAGAGGAGGGGGCACAGAGCAAGGACTACTGGCTTGAATTTGAGGTTCATAACACGGAATAGTTGTAGCCTGAATAGGGTTACAGCACCTGAACTTCCCTATAGAAGAGATACTACTTAAACCCTGGCTGAGATATCCAAAACACACTTGCCCCCTCCCACCCCCCCAAAGAAATACTTCACAAAAGGAATTTCAAATTTATGAATCTATTGGCAGTACTCTTTTGAGGCCTATGCATCTGTCCTCCTTCATATCTACTACCCCCCACACTGGTACCAGTCCCCTAACTATTCCAACAATACACTAGCAACAGTTGAAAATCCATCTCTACTAAAACCCACACAAAATTGAAAATGAAGAGCCCTAGGAACACATTATAAATGCCAGAATAAACAAATACAGAAAGGAGTCTCAACTTAGTGGAGTTGCAGAGCAGGACAGAAGGGGAATTTAGTCCTAGCAATGCTGATGGAATGAAAAGAAAATGAAGGATATAAAACAACAACTGAATAAAGATAAGGAAAATAGTAGGTAACTACAGTCATAACAAATGGAGTCAAGAAACACGACAGCTGACTCAAAAAATACAATTGAGATACCGAGTAGTGGGAGAACAAAACAATGAAGGGAATTAGTGAACTTGAAGACAATGTTGGAGAACACAGGAATAAAATAATGTTGAGAAAAAAAGAATAAAAAGTGAAAAAAACTAGTATAGAACTCTCTGGGACAACTTAAAGAGAAATAAAGTCCATATCATGGGAATCCCAGAAAAGAAAGAGAATGGCATAAATGATCTACATAAAGAAATAATCACTGATAATCATTTCAATATGGGAAATGTAGCAGAAAGTGTTATCTAAAGGGCCAAAAAATTCCAAATAGAATAATTCCACACAGATATAAACTTAGACACATAATAATGAAACTGCAGAGAACAAATGGAAGGACAGAATATTAAAACTATCAAGGAAATAAAAAAGTAATGTCATGGGAACCCTATTAAATTTAAAAACCAAGCCCCCATTCTTTGCCCAGCAGGCAAGTTTGGGACGTTTGAATGGATAAAGGGAGTAGATGGAACTGCCATGAGAACATGGACATTAAGCTGATGATACAAAGAGCTGATGATCTGTTATGCTAATTCAGATCATCAGTCAGGAAACACCTGAGACTAGTCACCATAACCAGTCAGTGATGCCTGGAGTATAAATAGTCTCGGGACTCTCATCCTCTGTATAACAGACTTCTCCTGTATCACCTGCTGCTCCTCTTAGCAGTGTATTTCAGTAAATCTGTCTGTTCTTTCTTCACTCTGTCTCCGGTGAATTCTTTCACCCCTGCACCTCCAGCCTATACCCAATTCTCCTGGCAATAGGTGACTTACAAGGGAACACCAATTAAACTATCAGTAGACATTTCAGTAGAAACATTAAAATACAAAAGGGACTGGAAAGGAATATTTTAAAAAAGGCTTCTAGCCAGGTCCTTTATCCAGCAAGATTAACAATCAAGACAGAAGGAACACAAAGGCTTCACTGTAAAGCAAAAACTAAAAGACTTCATCAATACCAAGCCACACATGATAGAGGCAAAAACATGCCTAAATTACTTAACATGAAGGAGGAGGAAAGTAACAATGTGACCCACTAGAACTTGCCAGAGACCAACCAGTACAACAGGTTACACAAATAGCCCATCATATACTAACCTTAGTAGAACCATTAAACAAAGAGTAATAGAACATATAAGACAATAGAAATGGAGCTTAAAACAGGAATCAATCGAAAAATAGAAAAGTTAAGACAAACCAAAACAAAAAACGAAAACAAAATGGCAATAAGCACTATATCTCAGTAATAACCTTAAATGGAAGTGGTCTTAATTCACCAGTCCAAAGATGTAGAGTAAGTGGCTGAATGGATTTCAAAACAAAGTTCAACCTCCTGTTGTTTGTAAAAACTCACCTTACCAACAAAGACAAGCATAGACATACAGTTAAATGCTGTAAGACAGTTACACGAGCAACAATCAAAAAAGGAATTGCTATACTTATATCTGATAAAATAGACTTTCAATTAAGAAAGAGATAAAAAGGGACACTATATGATGATTAAGGGTGCAATACAACAAGAAGAAATAATATTAAATAATAGATATACACTGAATGATGGAGTACCGATATACCAAAGACAATAACAAAACTAAAGAGAGATACTGATAACACAGTAATACGAGGTGGGTTTAATGCTTAACTTATAATGACAGATCAAGAAGACAAAGTATAAATAATGAAACAACAGCGTTCAGTGAGAAACTAAATAGGTCTAGCAGATATCTACAAATTACTTCAGTCCAAAACCACTGCATACACATTTTTCTTCAAGTGAAATGGAACATTTTCAAGAACAGAAAATATTTTAGGACAGAAGTCAATTGTCAATAAAACCACAAGAATCAAAATCATACCTTGAACCTTCTATGCCCACAATGCCATAAAACTAGAAATCATCTGTAACAATAAAAAAAACCCACAAAAAAACCAGGAAAAACTACAATACCTGGAGATTAAGTATTATATTGCTTAAATAAACAATTAAAAAATGCCTTGAGAGGAGTGAAAATGATGATACAAATTACTAGAATCTTTGGGATGTAGTGTTGGGGGAAGATAATCGCAATACAGGCCTATATTAAAAAGCAAGAAAAATTCTCAATGAATAACCTAACATCAGATCTAAAGCAACTTGCAAAAGAGGAACAAAGACCCAAAATTTGTAAAATGTAGTAAATATAGAGTGGATATAAATGAAATAGAGATCAAAAAGGCTACAAAAAAGTCAATGAAACTGAATAGGTTCTTCAATAAGATAATCAACATATATAAACTAGCTATGCTAACAACAAAAAAGACAAAATGTTAATAAACAGAATCACAAATGAGAGAGTAGAAATCACTACAGATAGCACAGAAATTTAATAGATCATAAGAAATTGCTATGAATAACTATACGCCAATAAATTCGATAGTCTTGAAGAAACAAATTTCTAGATCAACATAATCTACCAAGGCTAACATAGGACGAAACCAATGAACTGAACAAACTAATCGCAAACATGGAAATTTAAATAGTAATAAAAAATCTTCTAAAACAAAAGCCCAGGACCAGATGGCTTTACAAATGAATTCTATCAAACTTTTAAGGAAGAACTAATAATGCCTGCCTTGCTTAAATTGTTTTTAAAAATATATGGACAAATGCTCCCCATTACATTTTGTGATGTCAACATAACTGTTATGCTGAAACCAGACAAACAACATTAAGTATAGGCTCTTCAAATTCATGAATATGGCTTATATCCCCATTTATTTAGATGGTAGATTTTTCTAACTAATATTTTGTAGTTTTTAATGCAAAGGATTTACATGTGTTTTGTTAAATTTATTACTATTTTGTTTTCTCATGTTAATAAAAATGGATTATTTATATACGTTATTTTTAAATTTTTGCTGCTATCAAATAGAAAAATATTTGACATATTTTACTCTTCCTTTGATCCATATTTTAAACATTTCTTATTAATGTCATTGGTTTACAAAACTGGATATGATTTAGGTGGATGTATTAACATTTATTCAGATGGAGATACAATCGATTTTTATAGTGACCTTGAATCCTGCTATTCTGCTAAATTCATTTCTTAGAACTAGTCACTATTTTGTAGATTCCTTTGGATTTTCTATGTAGTATATGGTGCCACCTGTTAATAAAGACAGATTTATATCAAAGGATATCAAAGGATATCATGCTTCTTTTCCTTCCAGAATATTTTGTGCATTGTTTATAATTACCATATGTAAGACTATTAATCTGACACGAGTTCCTCTACGATTAGTGAAACCAATATGCTCAGTTGAGTTTTGAAGTATATTTTAGGATTTAATAATTATATAGTATTAACTGATAATTATAGCAATTAAGTTTGTCAATTTACTCTCACTTCATTATTTTAATTGCCCTTATTCTTTTAGTATTTTGATAAATCAAATGCAACAAAGACAGGGAGAAACACTTTAAAATATATTAGTCCGAGCAGAAAATTTCTGAGAAATCAGACCATGTAGGCTGTCAACCCAAGGAGGATCATCTTCCATTTTATTTTTTTGAACAGGTTTTTTATTTGTATAAACTTAGAAAATTCTAAGTAAGAGGGTTCAGTGCCCAAAGTACACTTCTGTTTAAAATGTCGCCTGACTGAAATTAGGAGTATAAATTGTTATTTTAAAGGGAGAATTGAGAAGGGAGCTAAAACAGCAATAATCTCAGGGGGGAAATGAAAGATTTGAAAGATCTGATGGTGTATATGTATAAATAAAAGTGCAACTGGATATTTTGTTGGGAAATCTCAGACAATAGTTGTTTTGTAGAAATTGGTAGTTACCAATAAAACAGGGACACTGAATATGTCCACTGAAGATTTGTGAAGTTAAATGGAATACATATAAAACACTTATCAAAGAATCCTTTATACTGGAAGAACCCAGAATGTTAGTTATCATTCATTTATTCATTCAAGCGCCAAAGAGTTCTTTGATTACTATTATGTGTCTGATGCTGTGCTAGTCGCTTGGGATGCAAAGAATTCATTTCTTAAAGACAATTGCCTTTGTGTTGAAAGTTTCAAACATTTGTACTGACTTTTCCATATGAAGTTAGGACTCTCCTCTAGCAAGTCAAATTGGGGGTCAATAAATTAGTTTCATATTTGCCACTTTCTCCTCTCTTTATGTTTGGGGACATGCCATCCTTTTCGGTTGGTTCTTAGTTCCTTATCTTGTAAAATGAGGGTATTATAATAGGTGGATGGGGTTTGATTATTTTCCCCTAAAAGTTAAAGAAGTCTCATGTCTAGCAACAATTTTACCCACACAGTCCTACCAAAATTTTGAGGCAAAAGGTTGGGGTTATCCCTTTGTTGACATTCTTGGTTATCTTTTATCTACTCCTCTGAAGAAAACACATATATAAGGAAGTATTTTAAAGACCTAAGGGAAAATTCCTTCTATGGCCAAACCTGGAATCAAGGTATTTATTAAATACAGTACGTAAATAAGAATTCCTGGAGTTAATCAGAAAATTCTATTTTTGTAATGTTACTTAGCAAATATTTACTTGGTATTTGGGCCTGTGGCTGTACTTTTTTGGTATAAGAGTGGGATTAAGAGAAAGATTACCTAAAATACAAACTACAGAAATAAATCTAAACACTTTCCGAATGTGCTTACCTGGGAGGAGGTTAGAGCAGTGAAAAAGGAAGGAAGATTGAGGGTGGGTAGCTTAGAAACGGAAGTATACTTTGTAGATCAGAAAAGCACATAACTGGGGTTTGGCTTCCATTGGATGTGGGAAAGAAGGGCCAGGATGAGTAGAATGAGCCAAAGTGTGAGGATTTAAAGCCAGAAGCAAGCTAATTTTAGATTGTAGACATTAGAGACAGAAGAGACTCACAGGATACTATTACCAAACCAATCCTTTGCAGCTCAGGAGACATTTGAACAGATATGAATGAACATTACATTTGAACATAACGTAAAATAGATATAGGAAACGGACCTCAACCAAAGGCCAGCCAATGCTCACCCACTGCTTAGGGACCTAAAATAGTGATGTGAATAAAGTTCAGTTCAAGGAAATACTACTAAGTTCAATTAAAATACTTCTACCTCTTTAAAAGAGGTTGGGTTAGAATTTTTTTAATTTTTGAAATCAAGAGAAAAATAAATGAAAATGTCTAGTCTCTGGATCAGATGGTTGCTATGATTTGCTTTCAATATTCCTTGTCTAAAAACTAAACAAGAGCAAACCTGAGGTATATGACTGTAGAATTGAGGTCCTAGAGGGAGAGTGCAGGTAGGGGTAGAAATAAAGAGGGGAGGGTGTTCAGCGGTCTATTGTAAAGGACTGTGGGTGCTTTGGTGGTAGGTGTGGTGTGGTGACATAAATCTGAGAAAGTGTGAGCCTATCCCCCTGTATCATATATGCAGTGTTGTAAATCAATGTTACCTCAATTAAAAAAATTCATTAAAATTTTTCCTTGTCTATAGGAATGGTGCTGTGAATGACGAGTGTGCCACCACTTCCTGGAAGACTGATTTCAAAATGCCAGTGTATTGACTGACACAAGTCCAGATAGTAAAAAGAGGAAAAGGAGACAACAACTGGTTTTCATGGATCTAATTTAATAAAAGTATTTATCTTATTTTGATTTGAAGATATTTCTGTATTTTTGCTCTTAGAATACCTTTTTTGCAAAAGAAAAGCCGATATTGGATACATAATTTTAATTCTCTTTTCTTGACTTAATGTAAAATTGATAAATAATCTTATATAAATCCCTCCATTAGAAAAATGAGTCTATGACATTTAAGTTCAAGGTGCAACTTCTTCAGAACAGCCTGAAGTTGCTTTAAAAACAAAATGGGAGGGTACATCACCAAATCTAAGCCTCTGTCAATTATAAGAGTTGCTTTAGATGCAACGAAGATAAAAGTCATACCACCAACTATTGATAATTATCCATGTTACTATTAGCAACAACTATCCTGATATCAGAATTGCTAATATGCCAAGAGATGTGTCTGTTAGGAAATTATGAAATATAGAATGTGACTTACATAAAAAATACCTATGCACTTATACATAATTAATGATTATAAGTACACATTCTTATTTGTTGATATAATGAACGTGAGTTCAGGCTTTGAGAGTGACAGATGAAATTGTCTAATCCTTTTCTCAGTGTAAAATGTCAAAATTTTGAAAATTTTTAAGTTACTGTTTTTAGACATTTTCATTTGATAACTGCATATTTTGGCTGTGGCAAGTGCTATGGTGTGCAAACCATTCTATAGCCTAAAACATTTATAGCACAGCATTTTTGGTGTGCTTCCTTAAACTGGGAAGTGAGGCTTGGATTCTCCTAGAAGCATTCACAAGAATGTATTCTTCCTGATAAGCTCAAAGAGACAGGGGATCTATTTAGGGATTGTAAATAGGAAAGAGGAATCAAAATTTCTGCTCACCCTAATTATCTTCCCAAGAAATTTTCAAGAGAGCTACTGAAATGACTGTCACATTCTTTAGGAAACAAGGCAATCTATTTCCCCAGAGCAATTCTCAAACCTCACTTCATTGGTATTTCACTAGTGGCATTAATATTTCACCTCAGTGACAGGGTCTATAGTGGGGCTCAAACTTCCTAGTTAGTTCAACTGCAATTTTTGACACTGCAAAATACAGATTAATTTGAAATGCACCACAATTCTGCCATTGGGGGAGGTGGGGCTGCTCTGGGAAGAGCCAATTTTATAAATTTTGGGTGGGTACAATATTTTCCCTTGTACCTGCAAAGTTCAAATCTAGTAAATCCTGTTACAGTGAGGTTTCTTTAAATTAGGAACACAGAATAGCTTCTTATACATATTTATGTTTGCCCACTACTATGTATCCATTGTACATGTAAAGAAGGAAATGAAGATCTGAATTGCTAAAACTGGGTCATGACCCCTAGAAGAGAAACTCCCTTTGGCTGGTGCTGAGCCCTCACTAGAGAGCACAGAAAAACATGGACGATACGTTGTGGAAATATTAATAAACAGGAAACATAGACTTAGTTGTTTTTTGAAGACAATTACACAGAATAGCATACTCACTCTCAATTGTGCATACTGACACTGAAAAACAACTGATAGAACAACCGCAATTATAAAATAATTGTGATACTGAAATAGCAATCTTGTTTGTGCCACAGAATTAGGGGTAGGAAAGAATTTTAATATGCTTACGATGGGGGTTTGACCTAACATTCTGATGTGTGATGAAGTTGAAAATATGTAACTTGGGATAAGAAAATGGTCTGTAAGGAGAGGGAAAGGAAATTTGTGGCCTTTTTCCATTTGAAAGTAATTATGGTTTCCGTTAGCCAACTCCAGGAGATTTAATAACTTTTTGTATCGGAGAAGGGTGGCTCATGCCATATGGCTCCCCCCCGCCCTGCTTCTGTGTTCAAACTACAAATAGCACAATTTGGGAGCCCAGGACAATTTGTTCATTGTAAATCTATGCTGTAATTCTTCTTTATGTCTTAAAATTATATTCAAGACCCCTTTCTGGCTCTTGAATTGCCTTTAAAAAAATCAACTGGCAAATGTCTGAAGGAATAATTTCTAAGTGAGTGACAGAAAACTGTGCCCGTTCCACAGACCATTTCAAAATAACCTTTGATGGGTCCACAATCCATTTTAATTACCTGTGCAAATATCCATTTCTAATTCTGTGATCATAAACGGCCTTGCAACTCTGTGTAATTGCTTGGACTATTGCTTAGATGGTACACCTATTCAACCGCAAAATTAAAGGCCTTAGTGTTTTTGAATTTTGAACTAAAATTCAGTCAGTCTTGGATAGTTCCAGTTTTTCTTTTTAAATTCCCTGTCTCTACTTATACAGAGAGAAGGAAAACATGATTTCAGAATGTTTTATTGTTTCAAGCAATTTATTATACTATAGTTTGTTCAGGAAGAATAAATATTGATTTCAACAGATGTAATAATCAAGGAAGCAGTTATAATATTCTGCCTAATAGAAACAGGAAAATAAATACACGTGAAACTCCTGTTTTTCTTTTTTAAACACAGACAGTTTAAATAATTGTATAGAGATTTCTATTTTGCCCATTTGGTAAAGTAGATTCAAGGGAAAATTTACAGCTATTTGGCAATTGACAAAATTGTTAGAGAATTAGCATGGTTATTTAGAGTCATACTAGTACTACAACTCAGTGATACAATAACAAATATTTTAAACTATCAGTTTCTTTTTTTCCACACCTGTAATAATTATTACCACCAGATTATCTGTGAGATTCTCTATAGTATTTGGAAGTGGGCTCCTAGTTACATTGAATTATGGTAATTCTTTCCTTAAATAACAACATCCACTTTTATTTTTCAAAGAGTTAGTATTCATTGCCCCTAAGGAGCTGCCCTATTTAACGCTCAAACATGGAGTTGAACATATTTCTACAGTTTTAATAGGCTATGATAAATACAAAGGCTGACAGAGTGTGCTCCTATATTTCTCAAATAATTCTGTCAACTCATTGCATACTGTTTACTGAGATGGTAAATTCAAGTGAATAACTACCTTTACAACTAAGTTATTTTTAATACTGAAATATTAATTTTTTTAAACTAAGTGTAAATGACCAAAATTGAATCATTCCAAGACCGCAATACTCAACCTCACTTTGTGAGACCATTATGGATCACAACGCGAAGTGAGGACAGTGTTGCCAGTGGTTGGCCATACAACACAAGTTATATGTTACATATTTTGTCATGAGGGTAGAACAGGTACTCTGGTTTGATCTGACCACGTTGGGATATACAGGGTCTAAGCAAGGAAGTAGCACAAGGCCCATCTACTACTTAAGGAGTTGTTTTATAATGTGAATAGAAAGAATATAGTTTGATGAATTACATTAGGTTCATTTTGAGTTCAATGGAAAATTGGGATATTTTAAAGACTATTTCTCAAATTGTAGGGAGCCATTTGCATAGACATGTTATATTGGGTTGAATAGTGCTTCCTTCTCCCTCCGTCCCCTGGCCCCAAACAAACAAACTTAAGTCTACCTGGAACCTGTGAATATGAATTGATTTGGAAATAGGGTCATTGCAGATGTTATCAAGTATAGATGAGGTGTTACTGAATTAGTGTAGCTCTAAAAACAATGTAACTGGGATCCTTATAACATGAAGAAAATTTAGATGCACACTTGTGTATCTATGTGAAGAGTGAGGCAGATATAGAACGATGCATCTATAAGTCAAGGAAAATTAAAGATGGCAGAGAGCTACCGGAATTGAAAAGATGCATTTAGGAAATTCTATACAGACACCTTGCCTAACCCTTCATTTGAGACTTTGGCCTCCAGACTGTGAGAGGATAAATTTCAGTTGTTTATAAAGTCACTCAGTTTTTGACAATTTGTTATATAGCAGGCCTATAAACTAATGCAAGTGATAATGGAATCCGATGGTAAACTGATTCAGCAGTAAGAGGAAGAAAATTCTGACTAAAAGGGAAGGTTAAGATCAAGATTTTGTGTGGTATGCAAATACTTAAGGAGTGAAGCCCAAAAGAATAGAAAAAAATAAGATTAGAAAGTACCAGAAATGACTGAAACAAGTACTACTTTTCAAAAGAAAGTGAGCTTCATAAGCATCAAATGTAATCAAAATGAGGATAAGAACTAGAAAAATGAGGTTGACAAGAAGGTTATTAGACATAATTAAGAAAACATTTTAGGGCCTCCCTGGTGGCGCAGCAGATAAGCGCTGTGCTGTGGTGCTGTGGGCAGCGGCAATGCAAGTTTGACAAGTGGCTGGGGAGATTCCCACTTGGCGCGGCAGACTTCTCCTGCCTCGCCTGCTGCTCCCCTCAGCAGTGTATTTTGGTCCATCTGCCTGTTCTGCTCCCTACTGTCTCTGGTGAACCCTCTCGCTGCCCCACGCTTCTGGCCTGTACCCCAGCTTGTATGCATAAATAAATAAATCTTTAAAAAAAAAGAAAGAAAACATTTTAAAAAGAGTAGCGTCTCTCAATCTTTGATATGCACAAGCATCACATACAGGCCTCATTAAAAATGCAAGTCCCAGTGCTAACTTTGTAGGTGCCGATTCCGTAGACGTGGACTTCAGTCCAGGAATCTGCATTTCAAAAAACATCAGAAGTGATTCTGAGACTCTCTGGCTTAAATTTGTGAAATATTACTATACAGAAAAGGTCAAGGATAATGCTAGGGTTTGTGGAAGCTAAAACTAAAGTTTTGGGAGATTTTCTCTAAGAAAAAAAAATGTAAAAAGTATAGATATGAAATTAGGAACAAATGGGATAATTATATCCATAATTTTATTTTATAATAAAAAGTATTGCAATCCTCTCAGACCCCAAAGACATCTTGACAATTCTACTAGTTTTCATCCTGTCAGTTTACATGTTTGGCTTCACTAGGATACTTCTTCCAATTGTATTTGTTTTTTTAATAATATTGATAAATCTGAAAACATGTACAAAACTTAATCAGAAATTAAGGCATGATCAATAGCTATTCAAAGGCATTTAAAAATCATTATGTTGCAGTGAGTCACACACTGAATAAGTTACCCTCATGTGGTCACTGGATGATTTCCTATGAACATGTATAGGAATTTTTCTCCATTGACACATTTAAGTCAGTTTCTCTGTGTTGATGATGGCAATTGTGTGTAGTTTTGAGTGGAACATCTAGTTTTTTATCAGGATAAGATCTACCAGATAGGCTAAGATGCCATATAACAATGTGAGATGTACAAACTGTGTTGATTCAAACAGAAAGAGTAACTTTTTTTGAAACCCTACTATGGGTTTGTGCCTTATAAATGGGAATTCTGGCTAATTTAATTCATTATTATGTCCTCAGAGAAAGCACAGTCATAATTGTATATCTTATATTGATCACGCACTTTTTGATGAGAGGTTATTTACTTTGACTAAACATCAATGATAACTGAATCTTCCATTTGTACATTTCCACAGACCAGCTTCCAGCTCTCAACCTTTCAAATCTTGATTATCCTCTCTATCATTGTATTCCTGATGTCAGGTAATATTAAGATACAAATTCTGGCACTGCAACTTCAAATCATCTTGCAAAATTTACTGAAACATGAATCTATGGATATATCGCTAGTGCCATTACCAGCAATGGAGTGGATAATAGCCCTATTTAAGAGAGTGGGCCTGCAGCTTAATCTCCACTAGGGTAATGGAAGATCTAACACTGAAGCTGACCTGGATGGAATATAGGAATGTCTGGTGGATAGGCCGCTGAATGCTTGTAGAAGCTTGAGAATTCAGAGGAAATTGACTGGGATAAAAGGAGAGATGGAGTGGCGGCTACAAAGCGGCGTAGGATCAAAGGAAAACATTCTATTTATGGAGCTGTGGGTTGCATTCTTAAGTTTGGAAACATGAATATACAAGAGGGACAGTAAAGAGGGGAAGGAAGGAGAGGAAAAAGAAGGATAAGGAAAAGAAGAAAAAGAGGAAGAAGAGGATGAGGAGGGAGAGAGTAAAAGGAATAGAGGGTTCCTTTTTGAAATTTCCTGTTACAGACGCAAGTCTTTTCCTCAACTTCTTCAGTTAGTCTAAATTGTCAAAGATTTTCCATGTCACTGTATTAGAGGAGAGTATCTTCCAACCCCTTGATTTCTTCAAAGGAGTGTCTCCTACAAGCACTTGGATGTCAACTGTACTTCCCTCTGTGTTTAGGCTCTTGCCAAAGCATTATGCCATTCTTACCTCTGGGCATCAGATTCTATTCATCTTTGTTTTTCAGATTCCAGCTACAAAGTATTTTCCTGTCCACATTCTTCCTGGAGAAACTGCTCAGACAGCAAAAGAAAAGGCTTAGAGGTAGGCACAATAATGTTAAAAGAGTTAAAAACAAGGTACATAGAAAGATTGAGATGGATGATCTCAACATAGGTAATTTCCTTAGAAACTTCCCTAGAAAAGTCCCAGTGCAGAACATTAATGCACTGCTCCCTACAATCTAGTAAATAAACATAGCAATTCATCTAAATGATCTTTATTTTTGCCTTTATAGTTGTTCAGTATAACCTCTAACAAAATGGATCATGAAAGACTGTACTCTTAACTAGGTTTTCTTTGGATATTGAAGGACTTCTCAGAAATTTTAAGATATTTTGGAATATGATGCTTATAAGTAACAAAACAATCAAAAGTGCCACATTTAGCTATCTTCATATGCTGCCAAAAAATTCAGAAGAAAAGTGAAAAAAAAATCACTCATTCATCTGGAAGTTTCCAAATATCCAGATGTTTGGCATCATGCAGGCTGTTAGGTGACTAATTGATTGGGTTGTCCACATTCCACATGTTTGGCCTGGTAGAGATAGATTCTGGTGATGTTTTCAGATAAGGAAGTACAATGTGTTTTATGTGCTCCATTGGGACTGTATGGCTAATGGTGTCAAATGGACTTTTCTCATTTGACTCCTATGAACACAGTTCTGTTTCACTTGTGTTTTTTAGCTCCACAAAAATTCAGGTGGGGAGATTTTATTGCTTTTAAATCTCATAAAATACTAAAAGTTTTGAGTAAGAAAAGTAATTCTGTTCCAGCAGAAAGAAATTCATACTAAGGGATAAAATTTTCCTTTCTTTATTCCAGCAAATTAACAATAAAAAAATACATGAAATCATAGTATCACTAAGTCTCTGTATAAACATCAAACTGGATTGTTTTCTTTCTTTTAAGGCAGAAGTAGGGAATGTGGTTTATAAAAAAAGACTTTTAGTTAAGTTGTATGTAAACAAACTTTATAACTTTAACACATCAAGATTTAGAATAGTTAGGAGAACTAGGTAATTTTCACTAAACATAGAGATGCTTAAGTTGTATTTTCCCCTGATGGGCTATTTTATTTGTTTTACATTGATTTTGTGTTCTACATAGAACTATAATAGAAAACTGAGAAAACAGATCAATTTAGGGACTAGAGAGCAATCACAGAAGAGATAGCTACATTAATTTAAGAGACAGGGCATGTGAACCTTTCCTTTAATATGTCCAATGACTTAATTTGAAAAATATTGACTGAGTGGTTTCCATCTGAAGAGTACTTGTCTGAGTACCAGGGGACATATGGAGTTGATCAGGGTAAAATTTCAATTTCAGTTCACTCTAAATTAGAATATATTGGGTTGAAGCAAGAAATTTGATAAAAATACATCGAAGGAAGAAACAGTATCTGTAAATTAGAAATGATTGGTTATCAATGCCTTGAGGCTCTGAATTTAAGTTATTAACACGTTCTTAAGAAAAAGAAATAGAAAGTAGGAATGATTAAGGAAATTTAATTCTTCTTTTATTAAACACGGATATCATTAAAAAGAAAATAGACCAAAACAAAAGTAGGGATAAGCATTACAGGATTTATTTACACTTGAATGATTTCAAAGTATATGCCAAGATTAAAACATGCTTTCAAGAATTCAAGTAAATTAGCATAAACTTGATAGAAGTGCTAACAGGATAAGTGGAAATCAATACAAATGACAAAACCTGATGAATTGATTCATTCAGAAGAAATGAAATTATTAAAAGATCAAGTGCAAATGGAAAATTTCATAGATATTGATGTGTCCTGATATACTGAGAAAAAGGACCACAAAATACTAGATCATAGCTTAGTGAAAAATGAGCAGTGGTCAGGAATATAAAATTAAGGCACTAATTTGTGACAAATGGGTAGAAAACATTTCTTAGATTGATCTTCAATTAGGAGATAAAAAAAATTAGCATAGTCTAAAAGGCATGATATTAAGTGTATTTAAGGGAGGTGCTGGGGTAGATGCAGTGACAGTGCTAGGTCCCAACCAGCAGTGGGAACAGCAAAGTACACCCTGCTTTAGAGACAATGATGGGTGAGGCTGTGGGTCTTCTGGAGTTCAGGTGACAAGTTACCTGACCTTCATCCTAAAGATGGCGTGGATATCATCAAGACGACTATAGAGGAGGTTCCCCTGGCTTTGCTACCAAGGTAACAGCTAACATTTTATTAGAGGGACATTGCACTGAGAGCTCCATGGTGAGGAGTGGCACTTGAGCACTCCCTGGACACACGAGACCATTGCAGACTTCAAGGTTGTTGGCTTATCCTGGGGGGAGTGGAGGTGTCATGGAAGCTTATGTCTTTTTCTTTCCCCTAGATCCTGTCACTTTCCTGTCTTCAATGGCCTCAGATCACATTTGGAACAAATTGTGGCCTGCAGGTCCCTGGTAATACAGTATATACCCTTGGACAAGAGGAAAACCACGCAGAGATGTGGGGCACTGGTAAAAATAAAAGCAGACTAGGTGTTCTGGATTGAACTTCCCCTACAGAACCCTCTAGAATTTGTAAGGCATACTGAGAAGACACAACCTGTTAAGTCTCTGATTCCAAACCCCAGAGAGGAAGTGTATCAGTCGTTGCCACAAACATAAGCCAAAGTTCCCTACCAAGCTCATTCACATCAACTAAAGGACCTCCCCAGCTTGCTGAGTCAGCAAACTGTAAAACAGGTCTGCTTGCCTATAAAGCCAGCAAAGGCCCCAAATCAAATAAAATCAAACCACCTACAGGAAAAGTAGAACTACTTCAACTTACTATGTCATTATTATACACTTTAATAAAAATATGGAAACTTAGAGGCTCAAAATGGGCAAAGAATATAACACATGGCAACTTGAGACCTCAAGAGAATATCAAACCATGAAAAAATGGAAGACTGTATCTTTGTCAGTGAGAGTTGAAGACTGCTATAATAAACTTACAGATAGAAGAAAATGCAGAAATACAAGTGAAAGTGATAAATGAGAACACAGAAAAGCTCATCAAGATTCAAGAAAATTCACAAAACAAATGAATAAGTTCAGAAATAAAACTGATAACCAGAAAATAAAAATTGAAGATTTAGATAAGACTGTAACAGAGGTTCAAAATGTAAGTGGTTCAATAAATAACAGAAATTAAGAGAATGCTATAGAAGTCAGTTAGACCAAGCAGAGGAGCAAATCAGTTACCTCAATGATATTAATGCATAAAAAGGACTCAGGTGGAAGTAGAGAGAGAAATGGTATATAAAAAAATGAAGCAGCACTCTGAGAACTGACAGCTTTAGGAAAGACAGTGTAAGGATGATGGGTCTTTGGAAGGAGGATAGGGAGGGGGAGGGAAAAAGGAGGGGAGGGAAGGGAAAGCCTGGAAAAAGGAATTTAATGAAATAAATGAAAATTGTATATATATATTTTAATTGAGGCAATGTTGGTTTCCACCTCAGTAAATGATTTAGGGGTAGAGGTCCACAACACTATAGACGTTTGTCACCACACCACACTGTCCACCAAAGCTCAATTTATTCTGTTTCCTTTCTAATTCTCACGTAGGAATGGTCCACATAGGAATGGTCCTTAATGTTAACTGACGTTAGCAGCAATTTTTAAAGCATTAAATGGAATGTTTACCTCTTGTGCATAGTAGACTACTTCAAAAGATAGTGGCTGAAAATAACATGTATTTAGTTTTCCATTCTGTGGGTCAGTTGGCTGATTCTGCTTATATAGGCCAACTCTGCTAATCCTGCTAGGTTCTCTCACACATTGGTCGCCAGTTGATTGAGTAGCCTATGCAGTCACCTAGGATGACTGGCAAGTAACCTGGGTCTATCCACACGGCAGGAACAGGGTCCTAAGAGCAATAAGGGCAGAGGCTCCCGAGTCTCTAGAGGTTGGGACTTGGAATTCAGTGTCACTTCTGCTACTTTCTATTGGTCAGAGCAATTAACTAGGCTATTTTAGGTTCACAATGCTATCCCAGTGTGAAGAAGCAGATTCCATTTCTTGATGGGAGGAGCTGTAAAGTATTATGAACATATTGACTGAAAATACTGTCCTGAGAATAGGAACCTTCAAATGCACAGGAACTTCACTGTCACTCTAGAGCTTGGGTTAGAGAATGGAGGTGGTTTCCTGGATGACCTGTTAGATGTCCAATAAATGGATGCTTAATATCTGAACCAGGGGGCTTCCTGGTGGCTTAGGGATTGAGTCTCAACACTACCACCCCTCCCTACTGCCCGAGTGTGAGCCCTGGCCAGGGAGCTAACCCACATATGGTACAGCACACCTCTCCTGTCTTGCCCGCTGTTCCCCTTAGCAGTGTACTTCCGTAAATCCACTTGTTCTGCTGCCCACTCTGTCTCTGGTGAATCCTCTCAACCCCTGCAACTCTAGCCTACACCCCAGTTCTTCTATGCAAAAACTGAAGGGAAAAAAAAAGTTAAAAAAAAGAGATCTGAACCAGAATGGTAAAAACATAGTTAAAGAAATAAGCTATATGTATAAGAATGAGGAAGTAAATATTTTTAATGTGTGATTTCTTGCTTGGATGATATGTGAGTGAAAAAGCCATAGTTAGTCATGAGTAGTGTGTTGCCCAAGGAGGCTCATAGCTCCTCCAGTCTCTCTTAGCTTTCAGGAACAAAGTATATCTATAGATTGGTCGAATTTGAAACCACTAATTGAGCCACAATTCCAGAGGCTGACTCTATGAGCAGTATAAAAAATAATCTTATACTAGGGGATTACATAGCATCTTTTTGTCCCTTGCTGGTGTTTTATTCTTCACATTGGAATAGTAGAAGTTGACAGGACAAAATTTTATTTTTTTTTTCATTTCTTTTAAGTCACTCAACTATTAGAATGCATCCTGGATCCAGTATAGCTCCCCGAGAGACTTAGGCTGAGTGCCCTGATTGCAAAGAATACTTTGTTCTGGACAATCACTGAGCACTTATAATGTGTTACCATTCTAAATGCACCATTCTAAATGCTTTTTTCATTTTAAATTATTTAATTTAAAATAACACATTTAGGGATTTAATGGATTTTAATTACAATTTTTATTTAATAGTGAAAGAAATTGAGATAGTGAGCTGAAAAGGCTAATGAACTCTGGAGTCAGAAAGTTGGGTCTGAATTTTAGCTCTGTCACTGACTAGCTGCCTATCTATTGGGATGACCAGTGTGTTAGAGTTCTAGTGTAACTAAAGCAGAAGTAGAAGAAATGGTTCCTATTCTCAGGACAGTATTTTCAGTCAAGGGTGGCACTAAGCCCATAGAGCCTTCCTTACCCTCTGGGTGGCACTTGGAATAACTGCAGTTTCAGTAACTGTAAAATGTTATTTACTCATATAGATATGCTGACATATCATTTCTGATGTTCTAAAGTCAGCACTTATATTAGCCTTACCTGGTGAAGTTCATCCCTATCTTTTTTCTTTTAACTAAAAATAGAATTATGCTTATTCACCTGCATAGTTTCTTAAGCTTCTCTTATCTCTATTTTGTGTGGGTGTGTGTTTGGGTGTTGCTGCTTTCTGAACATTCATTTTAGAAAATAACATCCCCCTTTCTAATAAATTGTTCATCTCTGTGGCTTTACTCTGGTTTGCCTGGATTTAGGCCATTATTCAGATTTGCTCATTCCTCTGGGGTAAAATCTGGGAATTGGCTCCTCACTGTACTATTAAATAAAATAAGCTTTTCTTCTTTTGAATAATCTTCCCATCAATAATACAAAATATGAGTACATAATTAGAGAAAAAGAAAGCTTGAAAACTGCTGGGAAAATACCCAATTCTTTTATTTGTTATGTTTGGTGGTGGAAACTGATTATATAACTTGCCATCATTTGTTTCAAACAGATTAGGAAAAGGGATAAAGTAATGGGAATTTAAACATGGGAGGTTGTTCTTTATCAGGGACTCTCAAAAAGGAGTTTAGTGTAATGGAGGTTTTATTTTGTGTCTTATAAGGGAAAAAGGAATAAAAAAGCAAGATATGGATGAAGGTAGAAAAATTTTTCATTGGACTTTCAAGTGTATCTCTAAAATGAGATTTATTTGGGGTGGTTTTTCTTCCCAGATCAAGTTACTGAATATTGATACTATTTTTCTTATTTATATTTTTATGTAATTTTCAGCAGCATCAAATGCGTGGAGTTCTTTAGGTACAACTGGCAGAGCCTACCTGATAAAGAACAATTCTTTGATATTTGGCCTCCATGAATATTGGCTTCCATGAACATGCTAGCAATTTATCTAGAAGCAGTAATCCAAAAGGCTTTCCAGAAGCATTTCCCTCCTATCTCTTATTCTGTTCCTGGTGAGTTGATGGGGATTTGCTTCATTTTCTTAGTTTTCACCCTGTATAATATTAGAGTCTGTAGGTATTTAGGCATCAACTAATTATAGTAGATGGCATGATTGAAAAGAAAAAAAATTTCATATAGATAGGGTCTCTCTGGTGACCTAGGGGTTAATTTCCAGCACTATCACCACAACAGCCTGAGTTTGTTCCCTGGCCAGGGAGCTAACCCACAGACCTCTCCTGTCTTACCTGCTGCTCCCCTCAGCAGTGTATTTCAGTAAATCCACCTGTTCTTCTCCCCACTCTGTCTCTTGTGAATCCTCTCACACCCTGCACCTCTGGCCTACACCCCAGATCTTCTAGGCAAAAAAAAAAAAAAAAAAAAAAATTCATTTAGATAAATGAGTACTCATGTATACATCCAAAAATACAACCTGGACTGATTTCCCCTTCTTTTCATAAGTTGCTGTTTGGGAACACTGTCTCAAAATTACTTTTCTTAAAACAAAGCTAATCATTGCCTCCTTTTCCTCATCCTACATGAGCAAGATGCCTGTTAGTCTGGGTTTGCGGGTTCACTAGGCAGGACCAACTCTTCACAGAACTTTGGTGTGAAATGATCCAATTTACATCACGATTGGCTCATCTACACTTTCTGTAATCCTAAGTACTTCATGCTCTTCTTCTCTTTCCTCTGGCTTAACAAATGGGTGCAGAGTCAGTGCAGTGTGGTGCCTGCATGAATGAGTGCTGTAGCCAAAGCCCCTGGGTTTAAACGCTGGTTGTGTCATTTGCTGTCTCAGTGACCTTACCTACCCTAAGCTGCTACACCTTAATCTTAAAATGAAAATAAGAACAGTCCTACTTCATGAGTTTGTGACTGATAATAATTGTAAGTCAACATTACCTCAATAAAAATAACTTAGAACTGTGTGTTTGACAGTTGAAGTCTATAAATGCTAGCAATTATTACTGAAAATTAATTAGGTCTATAAGAACCTGAGCTAGGGCCATGAGGGAATACTAACCCATTATAATATCCCACCAAGCACTCAGAGTGGATAGTCTTATAGGGAAGAGAAGAAAAACATTAACAGGAGAAAAAAAATAATGGGGGGAGCAGGCATTTGAACCATGTTTCAGAAGGCTAAAATAAAAGCTATAGACAGAATCTAGACTGAGTAATGAAGCATGAGCAGCCTTTATATAGGAAGGCATACCATTTTCTCCTTACTAACGCTTATTCTCTTACAAGAGTATTGTATAGATAATACATACACTGGTGTGCATTTTTTTTACAGATATATACACAGTTAAAACACCATCTTTAGTTATGCAGTAAGGAACTTCAGACATTACTGAATAAGAGGGGAAGATTATTTTGGGGCAGAAAGTTCTTCCAAGAAGTCCTGAAATGACTACATATTTGTTACATATTTTTACCAACATACAAAAGCCATGCTTAACTCTTGCCATATTGAAAGAATAGCTGCCACCTCAGGGAAGTTGGTGAGCGAATTCTTTCCTTTTGTGAATGAGAGTCAGGCTTTTGTTGAAAATCAGGTTTTTTGTTTCATTTCCTACTTTTCTAGTACCACTTTAAGGTATAATAGGTTTCTTTCATTCTCAGCAGTCACAGATTTCAATAGGGTGAAGTCAATTAGAGATTAATATAAGAAGAGCCTGGCTCTGCTCACAACTGCTCAGGCATGTCTATATTGTTCTTTTTTCATTGCGGAAATAGGAAATTATGGTCAATATGCAGTTATTCAAAATAAGATTCAGAATATGAAACAGTGTTCATTTAAAAATTACTGACTAAAATTAAAATTTGTGGGCCTCCCTAGTGGCGCAATGGGTTGAGTCTCAGCTAACGGGACTGTCCATGGCCACTGCAGTGCGAGTTCGATCTCTGGCCAGGGAGATTTCCACATGGCGCAGCAGTCCTCTCTTGTTTCACCCACTGCTCCCCTCAGCAGTGTACTTCAGTCTATCTGCCTGTTCTGCTCCCCACTCTGCCTCTGGTGAATCCTCTCACCATCCCACACCTCTGGTCTACACCCCAGTACTTGTATACATAAATAAATCTTTAAAAAAAATAAAATTGAATTAAAAATTGTCATAGTATTTTTGAAAAATAGGTAACATTGGTTTACAACACTGTATATGATTTAGAGTTCTATGATCACACCCTTCAGGTATATGTTACCACACCACACCCACCTTCAAAACACTGAAAGTCCTCTACTATAGTCCATTGTACCCCCTCTCCAGGTTGCTTTCTATTTTTCCTCTACCTCACTGGTAGATTCAATTCTATAGTCAGATTTCTATTGGTTTAGTTTTATCTGATCATTTGCTTTGTTTCTCTATAGTCCATATATAAGTGACATCATCCATTATTTCTTTCTTCTTATGATTTATTTTGCTTCGTATAATCTCCTCCAGTCCCATCCATATTTTCACAAAATTCAGGAGTTCATCTTTTTCTACAGCTGAGCATTCTACTGTGTATATACACCACATATTTCTTATCCATTCATCTGTTTGGGCACTTAAGTTGTTTCCAAAACATGGCTATTATAATTAGTGCTGCAGTGAACACAGGGCATGCATACATCACTTCACATTATAACACTCATAACTAGGTGGACTATATCCCATTGTTCAGTGGTGCTCAAATAGAGCCCTTGGTGCTATTGAACTGTGAGCTGTATTGGTGGCCTCCTTTGATCTGGGAGCATGGTTGGCAGTTCTGCCTCATTTCAGTCCCTAGTTAATGGACAATAATAGCTGTGGAGCACATTTTACAGTCTTGCATGGGCAGGGAAGCACATTTGCAGCCTTGCTCAACTGGTGAGCACTATCATTCTGCCTAACCAGAAAGCCTCGCCAGAGAACCTGGGGTGCTTTGGAGACCATCCTGTAGCACTTCGTGGGGCAGGGAGTCAAACCAGCAGCCCTGTCCAATTTATGAGCTTAGCATCTAGACTGAATAATCAGGGAGCCTAACTAGTGCATCTGGGGAGCCTCAAACTTGGTCTATGTAGCTTGGTTATTGAAAATAGCCTATGAACTCAGTCAGGAAGGGAGTTCAGCCAGTGATCTCACCCAATCTCAGACCATGAATTGCAGCCCCACTCAACCAGGTATCCTGGAGAGTGATCCAGCACCAGTCAACATAGAGTCCAGTTCTCAAAGCTGTCCAATTGCAGAATCCAACCAGTACAACCACTCTTTTAGGGAACATAGCCTTTTACCTTGCTGAATGAAAGATGAATGTAGAACCCAGCTAGTGGCCTGAGCTAACAGCAAAGCACAAGAAGCAGCCCTACCCAATCAGAGAGCCTACCCAATAGCCTTATTAGAATAAGGAGTCAATTCAGTGGGTCCACCCAATCTACAGAGATTAGCCAGAAGCACCACCTCCATTCTAAATTTCAGAGTACAGTCAGTGATGTCCAATTCAAGACCATGACATGAAACCCCCTCTACCTGTGACTCCTACCAGCTGATCTATCTAGTACCCCAAGTTGAGCTGAGTGGTGAAGGACTTTCTTTTCTGTAGTGAACCTGTCAATTCAAGAAGCAGATTGCTTATTCAAACAAATATCAATGAGAGGATCAATCATAAAGAATCAGGTAAACATGAAACTAACAAAGGAAAATAATAAAGCTCCAACAACTGACCCTAAAAATTGGAGATCTATGAACTATATGAATCCAAAATAATATCCTTAAAGGAATTCAGTGAACTTTAAGAATACACAGACAACTAAATGAAACTAGGAAAATAATGCATGAACAATGTAGAAAGTTGAATAAAGAAATAGGAACAATCAACAAAAGAGCAAACAGAAATTCTAGAGTTGAAGAATAAAATGATTGTACTGAAGAATTTTACAAAGAGCTTAAACATCAATTCAAACAAGCAGAAGAAAAATTGGTGAACCTGATAGATTATTTGAATTTATCTAGCTAGAGAAGGAAAAAGAAAAAAAGAATGAAAAACAGTAAATAAAGACTATGGGACTTAGGATGCCATACATGTAAACAATATATGCATTACGGAAATCCTGGAAGGAAAAGAGAATGGACAGAGAGTCTATATAAAGCAATAGTGGCTGAAGACTTCTGAAACCTGTAGAAAAAGTGGACATTCAGAAAAGCTTAGAACCATATAGTTTCACTAATGAAATTATTAAACATTTAAAGAGGAATTAACATCAAACGTTCCCTAAAACTAAAGGGCAGTTTACATTCCCTGAACTAAATTAACAAGACCAGCATTAACTTCATACCAAGGTCAGAAAAGAAAAAAAAAAAAAACTAAAGAAAATAAAAGGTAACTATAAGCCAATATGCCTCATGAGTATATATGCAAAAATTCTTAACAAAATACTATTTAATTGAAATCAACAGTACATTAAAATGATCCCACATCATAATTATATAGTATTTATCCCCAAGAGGCAAACAAAAGCAAATCAATACTGTGGTACATACATTAATGCAAGAAAAGATTAAAAAAACATGTGATCATCTCACTAGATGCAAAGAAAGCATTTGACAAAATCAAACTTCCTTTTATGTTAAAAACTCTCAACAAGTCAGATACAGAAGTTACGTACTTCAAAACAGTAAAATCTTCGATAATAAACACACACCTATCATCATAGTCAACGGTGAAAATTTGAAAGCTTTTTCTCTAAGATCAGGAAGAAGAAAAGTGTGCTCATTCTCATCATATCTACTCAATATAGTACACAAAGTCCTAGCCTGAATGTTCAGGAAAGAGAAAGAAATAAAAGGCAACCAAATTTTAAGATACAAAATATTATTTTTGTTGACATGTGACATGATCTTATACATAAAAAATATGTCACCAAAAATCTGTTAGAACAAATGAATTCAACAAAGTTGAAAGATAGAAAATTGATATACATTATTGTATATTATTTTATTTTTAATTGTTTTTATTTATGTCTTTTACATTACTCTATATTCCCCATTGGTTTCCCACCACCAATTCACCCGTGAATCATCACCACAGTCCCCTGTGCTCCCCTCTCCTCTGTTCTGAGCCCCAAACCTCCAACCTCTCTCACTTATTGTCACTCCTGCATTTGGTTCCCCTATATTCCTGTTATAAGTGAGACCATTTGATATTTTTCTTTTTCCTTTTGGCTTATTTCGCTGAGCATGATCCCTTCTAGTTCCAGCCCTGTTGCTGTGAATTGCATGTGTTTACCTTTTTTGAATGTTGAATAGTATTCCATTGTATGTATATGTATGTATGTGTGTGTGTGTGTATGTATGTATGTATGTATGTATGTATGTGTGTATATATATATGTATATATATATATACCACATTTTCTTGAGCCAGTCATCTAGTTTTGGGCATTTGGGTTGTTTCCATACCCTCGCTACTGTAAATAGTGCTGCAATGAACATATGGGTGCATGTATCCTTTTGAATTAGTGTTTTTGTGTCCTTTGGGTATATTCCCAAAAGTGGTATTGCTGGGTCGTATGGTAGCTCCACGTTTATTAGTTTGAGGAAACACCATATGGCTTTCCATAGTGGTTGGACCAGTTTGCATTCCCACCAGCAGTGTAGAAGAATTCCTTTTTCTCCACATCCTCGCCAGCATTTGTTGTTGCCAGTATTTTTAATGTGCGCCATTCTCACTGGTGTGAGGTGGTATCTCATTGTGGTTTTGATTTGCATTTCCCTGATTTTAAGTGATGTTGAACATTTTTTCATATAGCTGTTGGCCATTTGCTTTTCTTCCTTGGAAAAGTGTCTTTTTAGCTCTTCAGCCGATTTTTTGACTGGATTGTTGACTTTGTTTTTGTTGAGTTGTGTGAGTGCCTTGTAGATTTTAGTTATCAGGCATTTATCGGTTGTATTGTGTGCAAAGATTTTCTCCCAATTAGTAGGTTGTCTGTTTGTTTTGATTATTGTCTCTTTTGCTGTACAGAAGCTTTTTAGTTTGATGTAGTCCCATTTGTTTATCTTTTCCTTGATTTCCTTCGCTTTTTGGGATGTGTCTTTAAAGATTTTGCTGAGATGTATGTCGTGTAGAGTTTTGCCTATATTTTCTTCTATAAATTTTATGGTTTCAGGTCTTATATCCAGGTCTTTTATCCATTTTGAGTTGGTTTTTGTGCATGGTGTGAGGTAGTAGTCTAGCTTCATTTTTTTGCTTGCAGCAGTCCAGTTTCCCCAGCACCATTTATTGAACAGGCCAAACTTGTTCCATTGTATATTCTTGCTCCTTTGTCGAAGATTAATTGTCCATAGGTATGTGGATTTATTTCTGGGTTTTCTATTCGATTCCATTGGTCTGTGCTTCTGTTTTGGTTCCAGTACCATGCTGTTTTAATTATTATGGCTTTGTAGTATAGTTTGAAATCTGGGAGTGTAATCCCTCCATTTTCTTTCTTTTTAGTCATGAGGGTTTAGGCTATTCAAGGTTTTTTGTGGTTCCATATGAATTTCATCAATATTTGTTTTATCTCTTTGAAGAATGTCATTGAGATTTTTATCAGAATAGCATTGAATGTGTAAATTGCTTTTGGTAGGATGGCCATTTTGATAATGTTAATTCTTCCAATCCATGAACATGGGATGTCTTTCCATTTTTTTGTGTCCTCCTCTAATTCTCTTAATAGGGTCTTACAGTTTTCTTTGTATAAGTCCTTTACCTCTTTTGTTAGGTTTTTTCCCAGGTATTTGATTTTCTTTGTTTCAGTTTTGAAGGGGGTGATTCTCTTAATTTATTCTTCTTCTGACTGAGTGTTTGTATATAGGAAAGCTACTGATTTTTGTGTGTTGATTTTGTATCCTGCTACTTTACTGAACTGTTCTACTATTTTAGTAGTTTTTCTATGGAGATTTTAGGATTCCCTATGTATATTATCATATCATCTGCGAAAAGTGATAATTTAATTTCTTCTTTCCCTATTTGGATTCCTTGTATGTCTTTCTCTTGTCTTATTGCTCTGGCTAGGACCTCTAGTATTATGTTGAAGAGCAATGGTGAAAGTGGACATCCTTGCCTTGTTCCTGATCTTAGGGGAAAGGCTTTCAGCTTCTCACCATTGAGGGTTATATTGGCATTTGGTTTGTTTTATATGGCTTTCATTATGTTGAGGTATGTTCCTTCTATCCCAAGGATTTCAAGGGCCTTTATCATGCATGGATGTTGCATTTTGTCAATTGCTTTCTCAGCATCTATTGATAAGATCATATGGTTTTTCTTTTTCTTTTTGTTGATGTGTTGGATTACATTGATTGATTTTCGGATGTTGAACCCATCCTTGTGTTCCTGGAATAAATCCCACTTGGTCGTGGTGTATTATCTTTTGGATGCATTGCTGGATCCTGCTGGCTAATATTTTGCTGAATATTTTTGCATCAGTGTTCATTAGAGAGATTGGTCTGTAGTTTGCTTGTGTTGTCTTTGTTTGGTTTTGGTATTAGTGTAATATTGGCTTCATAGAATGTGTTTGGTAGTATTCCTTCTTTCTCAATTTTTTGAAAAAGTTTGTGTAAGACAGGGATTAGTTCATTTTTGAATGTTTGGTAGAATTCATTTATGAAACCATCTGGTCGTGGGCTTTCATTTTTGGGGAGGGTTTTGATTACTGTTTCAATTTCACTGCTTGTGATTGGCTTGTTTAGATGTTCTATATATTCTTTATCTAGTTTTGGGTGGTTGTATAGTTTTAGGAATTTGTCCATTTCCTCTAAGTTGTTGAACTTGTTTCTGTATAGGTGTTCATAATAATTTCTGATTATTCTTTTGATTTCTGCTGTGTCTGTTGTAATTTCTCCTCTTTCATTTATGATTCTATTTATTTCTATGTATTTGTATTTGTATTTGTCTATTTTGTTTATTTTTTCAAAGAACCTGCTTTTGGTCTCACTGATCTTCTGGATTGTTTTGTGATTTCCATTTCATTTATTTCTGCTTTGGTTTTTATGATTTCCTTTCTTATGTTGGCTTTTTGGTTTTGTTGTTCATTTTCTACTTCTTTGAGATGGGAGATGAGATTGTTTCTTTGGGTTGTTTGTTGTTTCTTGATATGAGCATGTATTGCTATATATTTCCCTCTTATTACTGCTTTTGCTGCATCCCAGACATTCTGGAATGTTGTGTCTTCTTTGTCATTGATTTCTAGGTATTTTTTAATTTCTTCTTTGATTTCCTCATTAGTCCAGTGGTCTTCCAGTAGTGTGGGTTTCAATTCTCCATGGAGTAAGAGGATTCCTTTTTTTTTTCTTTTCATGGTTTATTTCTAATTTGATTGCATTATGATCTGAGAAGATAGTAGGTATGATTTTGATCTTAGTGTATCTTTTGAGGTTTGTTTTGTGACCTAGTATGTGATCAATCTTGGAGTATGATCCGTGTGCACTTGAGAAAAATGTGTATTCAGATTTTGGGGGATGTAGTGCCCTATAGATATCTGTTAGGCCCATGTGGTCTAGGTCCTTATTTAGCGCTTTAGTGCCCTTGTTTATTTTTTGTCTTGTTGATCTGTCCATTGGTGAGAGTGGGGTGTTGAGATCTCCTACTATACATGTATTTTCTCTGATATCTGTTTTCAGGGATGATAATAATTCTTATATATTTTGGTGCTCCTTCATTTGGGGAGTATATGTTGATGAGGGTTACATCATCCTGCTGAATTGTCTCCTTTATCATGATGTAGTGTCCGTCTTTGCCTCTTTTTACCTTTTTTAGTTTGAAGTCTATTTTATATGATATGAGTATAGCTGTCCCTGCCTTCTTTTTTTGGTCCTTTTGCTTGTAGGATTGTTTTCCAGCCTTTTAATTTCAATCTGTGTTTATCTTTTGTACTTAAATGTGTTTCCTGTATACAGCAGAAGGTTGGGTTCTGTTTTTTGATCCATCTTGCTACTCTGTGCCTTTTTATTGATGAGTTTTACGCATTTACATTTAGAGTTAATATTGATAACTTGGCATCTATATTTGCCATTCTATATATCTTTTTGTGTTTTTATTTCTTGTTTTATTCTGATCCTTTTCATTCCTCTGTCGGTTTTGGCTTTAGGACTTCTTGTAGTATTTTTTTGAGTGGGGGTTTAGTCATGATGAATTTCTAAAGTCTCTGTCTGGGAAGGTACTTATGCTTTCTTCATAGAGGAAGGAGATCTTTGCGGCGTAAAGTATTCTTGATTGGTATTTATTGTGGAGTTTGTTGAATATGTCCCACCATTCTCTTCTTGCCTGTATTGTTTCTTTGGAGAAGTCTGATGTCATCCTGATTGGTTTTCCTTTATACGTTGTTTCCTCCCCCTTGTCAGCTTCAATATTTTTTCCTTATCCTGTACTCGTGTGAGTTTTACTATCATATGCCTAGGTGTAGTTCTTCTAACATCATGGTAATTTGGGTTTCTTTTTGCTTCTTGTATGTCTATTTTCATACTTGGAAAGTTTTCTTCTATCACCTCCTTAAATATTTTCTCTGCTCCTTGGACCCTCTCCTCTCCTTCTGGGATTCCTATAACTCTTATATTTCCTTTCTTCATGGTGTCAGATAGTTCTCGAATTGTTTTTTCATTTCTTTCCCTTCGTGCTTCTATTTCCTTTTCCTTTTTGATTCTTTTATTATCTGAATCTTCAAGATTTCTGACACAGTCTTCCATATGATCTATTCAACTTTCATTGCTTTTCCCAGTGTTTTTTAGTTCTTCTATTAGACTCTTATTCTTCTTTAGGGTCTCGATTTCATTCTTCAGATTGCTAATTATTTTTTTCATTTCATTTTTTCCCTTAAGTATCATGATTTTAAATTCTCTATCTGAAAGGCAGACCTCTTCCATGTCATTATTGTTGAGTTCTGATGCTTGATTTTCTTTTTGCGGTGTGTCCTTCCCCTGAGGGCTTGCTTGGTTATTTGCATTTCTCTTTTTCCCTGGTTGTCTTCTGATTTGTTGTAATTGTTGGGAAATTGTGGCACTGGTACTGGTAGGCATCTCTTTGGGGTACTCCTTCCTGGATGTTGAGGGCTGATGGTCTGATCAATTCCGGTCCTATTAGGCCAAACCACCACTGGGTAGTGATGCTGTGGGTATGTTGTCTGTTGAGATCCTCTTCTTCTGTTTTAACTCCAAAGGTCCAGAAGGTGGTTGTGTGGCCCCCAGCTCCAACAGTGGTGTAGAGGCTGTGCTTTATTAGGAATTGTTATGGTTGGTGGTCTCAGTGCCAGCTCTACTCAGTTCAGAGAACCTTAGCTCTGAGGGCTGTGGCCAGTCTGCACTAGCTCCCTGACAGCTATCCTGTCCAACCGGGGCTCTCTTTTTCAGTTTCAGTGGGCAATAATAGTATTTTCCCCTATTGCACCCGCTAGTGCTACTGCTCAGAGCCAGTATTGGCAGTGGTGATGGAGGTGATGGTATAGGTGTGAGGCCTACTCCAGTGCGTGCTAGGATCAGGTCCGAAAACCCCAGGCCAGAGGCTGGGGTTTAACTTGCTCTGTGAAGGCTATCTTCTTGGCATGGCACTCACATTCTCTTAGGTGGATTGGGCAATGTACGTCGGACCTTTCCCCTAGAGTGTTCGGGAGTCTGCTTCCTGGGTCACGCCTGGGGTCCCAGTCTGAGGTGGCAGCAGCGGAGTGGGGGCAGTCGATCAATCTCGGTTCCCCTCAGTCCCTTGAAACCCCAGCGCAGTCGCCTGGGGTGCAACTTGTTCTTGGCTGCTAATCTCCCATCCAGGAATTTACCCGGTACAAATGGAGTGCTGACGGTTCCTTGTGTCCGAGAATTTGCTTCCCCAGCTGGCCTGGGGGTTCAGCCGGCGATGATGGCAGTGTGTGGAGGTGGTCAAACAATCTGGGCTCCCTTTGGTCCCTGGAAACTCCTGGAGCAGCGCCCGGAGGTGTAACTTTCTCTGGGTGGTGTAACTGCCATCTGGGCTCTCACCTGGTATGAGATGGCGCACGCGAGTGGGGACGGTTCCTTCTCCTAGAGCATGTGAGAGTTCGCTTCCCCGTGCAAGCCTGGGGGCTCAGCTGGCAATGGCGGCAGTGTGTGGAGGCTGCCGATCAATCTGGGCTCCCCTTGGTCTCTGGGGACCCCTGGAGCATGCGCCCAGGGGTGTAACTTTCTCTGGGTGGCGTAACTGACGTCCGGGCACTCACCTGGTATGAGATAGAGCGCATGAGTGGGGACAGTTCCTTTCCCTAGAGCAACCGAGAGTTTGCCTCCCCGTGCAAGCCTGGGGGCTCAGCTGGCGATGGCGGCAGTGTGTGGCACATTACGTATTTTAAATGCTAACAAAAATCTGAAAAAGAAACTGTATCAGAACCAATAAAATATTTAGGAATAAATTTGACCAAGAGTGTGAAAAATCTATTTGCTGACAAATATATGTACTTCTGAAACAATGATGAAAGAAACCGAAGGAAATGTAAATAAATGGACACATATCTTATGTTCATGGATCAGAAGAATTATTATTGTTGAAATGTACATACTCCCCAAAACAACACATCAATTAAATGCAACCTCTATCAAAATTCTAATGGCCTTTTTCTTTAACAGAAATGGAGAAAGCAACCCTAAAATTCATATGAACCGTAAGAGACCCCAAATAGCTAAAGCAATCAAGAAAAGAAGAATAAAGCTGAAGGCATCACATGTCCTGATTTCAAACTATATTATGAAACTGTAGTAATCAAAAGAGTATATAATACTGCCATAAAAACAGACATACAGATCAATACAAAATCTAGAGTATTGAAATGAACCTATGCCTATCTGGTCAAGTAGTATTTGATAAAAGGACCAATGAAAAAGAGATATCTCTGTAAGTGGTGTTGAGAAAATCAGACATTCGTATGCTTAAGAATGAAAATGGACCCCATCTTAATCTACTCACATCTTATCTACTCACAAATATCAAAGTGGATTAAAGACTTCAAAGTTACTGTAACCATAAGCCTTCCTGGAAGAAAACAGAGAAAGGTTTCTTGACATTGACCTTCGAAATGATTTTATGTATATGACATCAAAAGCATAAGTAAAGAAATAAATAAACAAATGGGACTACATTAAACCAAAAATCTTCAGCACAGCGAAATAGTCAACAAAGCAAAAGACAATCTACAGGATGAAAGAAAATATTTGCACACATATATTTGATAAGGAGATGATGTCCAAAATATGTAAGTAATTCATACAATTCTATAGTAAAAAAGAAAAAAAGTCCAACAAATAATACAAGCAATCCTATTAAAACAGCAAAGGATCTAAAAAGACTTTTTTCCTAAGACATACAAGTGCCCAACAGGTACACAAAAATGTGCTCAACATTATTAATCATCAGGAAAATGCAAATCAAAATCACAATGAGATGTCAACTCACACCTGTTAGTAGGGCTATTATCAAAATAAGAAATAACAAATGTGGGCCAGGAAACAGAAAAAAGGGAACCCTTAACAATGAAGGAAAAAATTGAGGAAAAAATGTGTTGACAGGGATGTAAACTGTTAACACCCCTGTTACAAGGATGAAAACAACATGGAAGTTCATAATAAAATTTAAAATAGCACTACCAATGACATAGGAAGCCCAGTTCTGGGTATATAGTTGAACGAAATGAACTCTTTTGAAAAAAATATCTGCACCTCCATATTCATTGTGTCACTAGTCACTGTAGTCAAGATATGGATACAACTTAAGTGCTCATTGACAGATGATTAAAGAAAAAATGTGGTATACATATACAATAGAATTCACACATAAAAAGGAAATCTTGTCATTTGCAAAAACGTGGGTGAATCTTATGCTTAGTGAGGTAAGTCAGACAGAGAGAGACAAATACTGCATGATCTCACTTCGATGTAGACTCTGAAAAACAGAGCTCACAGCAACAGAGAGTAGATCAGTGGTTGCCGGGAATAAGGAGGGGTGGAGAATAAATGGGTGTGAATGGTCAAATGGCACAAATTTCCAGTTTAAATTGAATAAATTCTGGGGATATAAAGTGCAGCAATAACAATAACATACTACATACTGGAAAGTTGGTAAGAGGGTAGATCTTAAAATTTCTCACCACAAAGATGCACACATACACCAATGATAACTTTGTGAGATGATGGATGTGTTAACTAACCTATAGTGCAATTATTCCATAAAATCATCATTTGTATGCCTTAAGCTTACACAAGTTATATGTCAATTATGGCAATAACACTTGAAAATAAAGACACTGGACAATGCCTGGCATATTGTGAGCCCTCAATTACTATTAGCTATTGTTAATATTTTGTAGGAAAACAGGCTTTCCCCACAAAGTATGCCTCAGTTGTCTAGTAACAGCTTTGATGTGTGGCAATAGAAATAAACAAAACTAGTTAAGCAAAAATAATTCCTTAAGAAAGATGAATATAAACTCAAGAGTGGGGAGAGACAGGAAAAATAAGATACAGTATGTTCTTATTTTTCTAAAACATTAATTCTCATCCTTTTTTCCCCTTCTACCCTGGTTTCCAATATTGCAGGGCGCCACAGAATACAACCTCTTTGAAGGGAATTGGGACTTCTCTATCTAGGTTGGCAAATGTGGAAAAATTCTCTTTATCAAATAATAACTAGAATTAGACAGCTTTCTGGCTTAATATAAATGAGAAAAGAGAGAAATATGAATAGTCAATACTGACTGAAAATGAAAGGTTTGGCAGAGGGAGAAGCCAAATGGCTGAAGCCAAATGTGAAGTTCATGTGTTCCATTGGTTCCATTTCTTTTTTCTTAGGACTGGAAATTACTATGGTTATCAACAATTTTTTCAGGATTCAAGTGGTACAGTGGTAAACTGGGTTATTTAGATCAAGAGATCTACCTTGAACTTGCCTCCTTAACTTAATCTAGGATCTAAGAATCAGGTGTGGACTGAACTTTGAGACAAACAGAGGAAAAGCATGCCATCTTGAAAGGGACGAACATGGAGTAGAAACTGGAATACTTGTTGAAAGAAATGTTTGCCTAGGGTATTCATAAGAAGCTATATTCTGATATAAACATTGGGTTCTTGGATAAGAATGGACATTTGTGTGCCAAATCACAGGTCATTCCACACATAGGTCATTTTCTTCCTGACGAAGACAGAGAATACTCTTCTGAAATGTACTGCTTTTGATACATTTTTTTCAACTTATATTCCATTTTTGTACATTTTAGTGATTCTATCAACTTAACATTGATACATTAGAAAATCAAGCAGTAGAATCCTAATTGTCATATTTTAAAAAACCTCACTCACACCTTTGTCTTTATTCATGAATATTTTGAACATTTCAAAATCAGACAGGATTTTTATCTTTTTCTATGGGAGTTATTAGTAGAGAACATGCTTTTACTAAACAAGTCAGAAGGAGAAAGGCAAATACCCATACAAAGAATATAAAGAATCAAAACAAAGGAGTCATCAAACTAAACAAAGACAAACCATAAATTTCTTAATGCAGAATTGAGGCTACAGAGGGTGAGGGTAGAGAGGTGGAGAGAAAAGGGGAGAGGACAGCCAATGAAAGATTATGGGTACTTTGGTGGTAGTTTTGGTGTGGTAACATGCATCTGAAGAGGTGTGAGCTTATACCTCTACATCATATACACTGCTATAAACCAACATTACCACAATAAAAAAAATACAATTGAAATGTGAAAAGTCTTTCAATATATACATTTGTTGAGATATGAAGCTGTACTCCTAAAACTTACACAGTGTTGTAAACCAATGTTACATTAAAGAATAAATATTTAAAAAAGAATACATGTTTTTAATTCTTTAAGATACCTGCTAAAGACACATACACATCATACCACTGTTGGATTTTGTCAAGCTTTCAAGAAATACAATTCCTGGGAATATTTTGTTTCTCCTCACTGGAGTCTGGGAAGTGTTCCATACTCATCCACTTCTACTGAAATTCTTTACTAGTACTTGGGCATCAGAAGGACATTTCCTGGACTCTAATAAAGTATCACAACTGGTTTGTAATACCAATCTTGCAGATAGTCAGCTGCTACTGACACAAGTATTTTCTTTACATATACATTGAGACTTATTTTGGTCAATGGTAATATATACTTACAAATTATATATCTAATTTGAAGACCATGATTTATTTTGATGCAATTATCCAATTGATTGACTTGCTTTCTATTTTTAGCTGCTTACATCCAGTATACCAATGTGAGAACACTCACCTGATGCCAAAGATAACAGAGGTCTTAGCAGAGCTGGCTGCCTTGATAGTGTGTCAATAACAGAGCTGATCTGCACCTGACATTTGGTTTCATTTCAGTAAATCCATTACCAAAATTTTATTAGCCAATGATGAACAAATAGCAAGAAAGAGAGGAAAACTCCAACCTATCTTATTTTACATAATCAGCATTGTGTAGAAATTTTCATGTTTTTCTGATCCTGCATTAGCATTTTCAAAGTAAGTAGTCAATAAATCTTCACAATTGAGTCAAACTCTAATAGGATAGAGGCCAAAGGCAAGGGTTGTGGATGTGTTTTAAAAAATTGAATAAGAAACCAATGAGCTTAAGCACAAAAATCTTGTTTATTAGGGCTAACCAAATATTTGATGAGTTCAAACTGAGAAATGGTGGTATATATGCAACCTGAGGGTTATTAAATAAATTCCTTTTGAATAGAGACCTATGTACTCAGTACTATATTGTCTTTGCAATCAGAGAGGCTTTGAGGCTTTTATTCAGTTATTCCATGCCAAGCACCTAACAGAACAATGCTTTAGATTGAGGGTCCCACATACCTGGGTATGGAACACAAATGAACACAATTTATTTATTATGTACACTGTGAAGTAATATCTTTTCCTGCCTCAGAAGCATTTCAGATGTCAATACATTACTAACTTCAGGATATTAAAAAGAAAGATGTTAAAGAGGTGAAAAAGACCATTATTTCTTAATCCATTTTTATTTATTAAAACTATATAGTTTCAATTTAGATAATATTGAAATAAGGACTATATAAAAACTGATATAGTATATGGGATACAAAGGTATACAATTTATAGAGTATAAAAAGAGATTCTAATCTAAGATCTTCCTATAGTCTAATCATAACTGTTGGCATCCTAAACAAAATATCTACTAATTTGACTGGGGAAATATGTTAATAAGCATTATTTGTGTTATTTGTGTTATTTTTGTATTCTTGATTTCACTTAATTACTGCAGACATTCTGGATTATTAATACCTACCAATTTTAGGAATAGTTGCCAGCCACATTTTAAAGATTGGGAAATGAGACTTAGAAAGGTTAAATGGCTGGCTAAGGGTCATTCAGCTCATTCTAAATAGGAGTGCTTCATTTGAACTTATCTCTTAATTGAACTGGTTTGCTCTTTATTTTATCTTTGTCATCACTAATGGCTATTAACTGACAGCTCTGTATGTTTGAAGAAATTATACTATTATTGACAAATACACATATCTTTTGAGACAGTCCGGTAAATTTTCTCCATATTTAAAGCTCATATTCATTTGGCACTCCTTGCAGATCTCCAAGTATATCCAAGCCTATCTATTATTAATTCAATTATTATAACTTTATGGTTCATGAGACCATTTTTTAACACTCCCAAAGATTTTTTTCCTTTTTACATAATACTTTTAACATTTTAGACAAATGACCTAGGATACTTGTTCATTTACTCAGCTGTGTGAAGCTTTCTAAATCCATTCTGCCTACCCTGAACCTATCTATCATCAGTTCTAACAAGGCCACCTGTATGTATGTATGCATGTATGTATGTGGCATTCTCTAAGGAAGAGCAAATATTTCCCTGCAAAAAGACTTCTTTAATATCTCCTTCCCAATTTGTGAAGGCATACATAATATAAGTGGAAAAAAGAGAGATTTATCAAGCCTGTATTGCTTCTCAAGGACCACTGCATCAAGTTGGAAAGCATGTATTTTATTCTTTCTGTTCTTTTTCTTTCACCCTCCTATCCCCATTTGCTCACTGTGAAATTTATTTCATTATAATTATTTAAGCACAGCTTATGGTGACTCACATGGTACAGAAGATACAACAAAGTGGCATAATTAGAAATGGGTGAGTAATAAAAGGATATTAATAGGGGGAAGAAGCAAATAATGAATTAAATATTTCAAAGTAGAAGGCTAGAACCAAGTATACTGCTTGATACTCTAATATTAGAATATTAGTTATGATTTCAGCGTGATAATTTTAAAATGAAGAGAGAATATTGATACTCAAGCAAAATTTAATTTTTAAATACATGTACACATGTATCATTATTCACATTGTGTTGTGTTTATTTTTTAACTTCTTACCAAACTACAAGCTATGGAGGGCAGAACTCCGACATATATTAGTGGAATAATGTGGTTCCATCCATATTTCAGAGGACTTACTACTTCAGAGAACACCAGCTGACTCAATCTCTTTGCCTAAGAAATTTCTTTTAGGGTCTCCCCAGTGGCGCAGTGGTTAAGCGCTGCGCTGTGGAGCTGTCGGCAGCGGCGACGCGAGTTCGAAGCCCCGCCAGGGATAATCCCACATGGTGCGGCAGACCTCTCCTGCCTCGCCCGCTGCTCCCCTCAGCAGTGTATTTCTGATCTGCCTGTTCTGCTCCCCGCTCTGTCTCTGGTGAACCCTCTCGCTGCCCCACGCCTCTGGCCTGTACCCCAGCTTGTATGTATAAATAAAAAATAAATTAAAAAAAAAGAAAATTTTTAATGATTTATTTATTTGTGCGTACAAGTTGGGGTGTATGCCAGAGGTGTGGGGGTGAGAGGATTCACCAGAGACAGAGTGGGGAGCAGAACAGGCAGATCAACAGAAATACACTGCTGAGGGGAGCAGCGGGTGAGGCAGGAGAGGTCTGCTGCACCATGTGGGAATCTCCCTGGCTGGGGATCGAACTCGTGCTGCAGTGGCTCCAAACAGATTCACAGTGCTGCGCTTAACCTGCTGCACCACCGGGGAGGCCCAAGAAATTTTTTTTTTTTTAATGAGAAAAACCACTGTGTTCATTTAGGAGAATTAGTTATACCCATATTCCCAGTATCCCTCCATGAAGGATAACACCATTTGTGTTTAAATGCCTCAGCTGTCTCATCCATCAGATAGTGTCACTCCATGTTCTTTCCCAGAGTATCCCATGGGACTAAATCCCAGTCACAGTGGTAGCTAGCTTATTTTTATTGGTGATCTTTTCTCTTTCCCAACTCCTCAACCAAATCAACCACTTGATCATAAGCCCTTGTTTTACCATCTGCCTTTAGGGGAACCCAAATTAAGATAATTATGTCTCTGCAACCTCTATCAGGCACCAACACAAATGGACTGATTGAATAATATAGTTTAGGACAGATTTTCTGTTTTAAATGTTAAGATAATATTTATTGATATCTCCTAAAAGGATTTATTTTTAAATGCAAGGCATTGGTGTATTGAATTCCTAAGTTCTTTCCAAGCTTAACATCTTAGGGGGAGGTGGTGGTTAGTCTGAGGACATGAGTGATGAGGTAGCTGTGGTACAGTTCTGAAGTAGAAAGTGTCCCATGTTCACGCCTTCACTCACTGCCTTTGTTAGCAAAAGTACACTGTATGAGGATACTACGATTAATTGCACACTCTGTAGTACTAGTCAGAGTTTTTGACTAGCCCTTTCTGGAGAACTGTGGTAAATAAGCCAGGTGAACAGTGTGTTAAATCTTAGTTCCCTACTACCTCTTCCCACACCTTAAAGCTTAGCAAACGCTCAGCACCCCATTGCCTGCTTCCCTTCTCTAGTGCTACATTTGGCTGTTTAAGTCCTGAATGGTACCAGGTTCACAAAAAAAATTTTGGCTTCTGAAAATAATCAAAAGACTTAGAAATTCTGATCCTGTGTTTCTATGTACTAGACATTTGTTGACTGGAACTGTCCAACTATTGTACAGTTTTGAAGGAGTGCTTGTTCTCTAGTTTCCTAATCTGTCTGTTTTCCTCACTTATGTCATCTGCTTTTTGTTTGAGTTTGTGACACCTGGTGATTCCTTAAAACTCTCTTGCTTTGTTGTATACCCTTTGTGCTAAAGGCTTGGGCAACTAGGGTAAAGGATGGGTCAGTTCCTCCCTACTGTCTTCCTTCACTCTAACAAAGATCTCTTTCCAAGGTTAAATACTGTCTGAAGTCATAGAGACCTATGCCAAGCCTTGGATAGTTTCAGTATAAACTAGTAAAGGCTGCAGGAGTTGACTAAAGGTTAGACTGGGTGATATAAAACATGCACAAGAGGGCACACTCTTTTAGTTATAGAATTTGAATGCCATTCCCACGCCTGCTGTGTGAACACAAAGCATCCTTTCAGAACTGATAAACTCCTTACACTGCTTCATAAAATCTCCAAACTCAGGCCAATAGCATAATTTAAGAAAAAAAAAAACAACAACATTCTCTCCAAGTTCCCCAAGGATATGACTTGATAATCAAAACAGGTTTAATTAATTCTTTGAACTGATTCCTAAATACCTCAGCTTTTCTTTTATTTTAATGAAACAAATCTATCATCTGTGTGTTATACTTTCAGAGATTCTTAAATCTTGCTTGACCTCTTTTCTTAGTTCAGTGAAAAACTGCTCTTTTATAATCAAGAAACCAGTGTTTCAGTCCAAGGGGTAAGAGACTAGAGGAGACTCAGAGTAGTTAGATTTGCAAGACTTGAGCAGAATCTTTCAGGACCTTTTTGGGGACAATGTGGAGAAACTGAATATGGGACAGTAACTTAGAATCTGCCAAAACACTGTTCTGGAAAGGGGCTGACGAGGGGTTTTTTAAAACACATTTCCTTAGTTCAGTCATATTCATTATATTATTACAAAATTATTGTGACATATTTTGCATATTATGATTGTTTTTTATTAGTAAATTGTATATTATTCTTTAACCAAATTCAAAGTACATATAAAATTGGAGCTTCTTTACAATATTGCCAGAATCAGGATTCTAACATATCTTGTAAGAGCAAAATAATGGGATGAAAATATTAGGATGACAAATCAACAGAATGGAAGATAAAAATTACTTGTTTATTGCAGTAGATGTTGAAAAGTGTTAGACAAGATTCAACATCCAGTTATGATAATATTCAATAAAATGGGAATAAATGGAACTTGTCTAAACATTATAAAAAGCCATATACGGCAAGCCCACAACCAATAGCATAAACAATTGTGAAGAGCTGAAAGCATTTCCACTAAGATGAGGAACAAAACAGGGATATCACTCTTACCACTGTTGCTTAATACAATATTGGAAGTCCGAGCCAAAGCAAGAAAATATATAAAAGACATACAAATTCGCCAAGGAGTAAAACTGTCATGATTTACAGTTGACATAATGTACATAAAGAACCCAAAAGACTACCAAAAATGTCCTAGAAAAAACAAATGAATACAGTAAAGTGGCAGGATACAATCAATACACAAGTCAGTTGCATTTCCACATGCAAACAATGTATCAGAAGAAAAGGAATTAAGGAAAACAAACCCATTTACAAGCATACCAAAAAGAGTGAAAAATTATGAGTAAACTTAATGAAGGAGCTGAAGGACTTACATATTGAAAAATATAAGAATCTGTTAGAAATGAAAGGAGACACAAAGAAATGGAAAGATATTCCACATTCATGGATTGGAACAATGAACATCATTAAAATGGCCATATTACCTAAAGCAATCTACAGATTCGAAGCTACACCTATCAAAATCACAGTGATTTTTTTCAAGGTAATTGAACAATTATAAATTTTATATGGAACCCAAAACCAAAAGGCCCCAAATAGCTAAAGAAATCCTGAGAAAAAAGAAAAACGGCAACATCAGAATTCCTGACTTCAAACTATATTTCACAGCAACAGTAATCAAAAGACTATGGTATTAAAACAAAACCAGAAACTGACCACATAAAGTAAGAAACCCAGAGATAAACCTATACAAATATGGACAGTTAATCCTTGACAACTGGTATGGGTGGTTTTGTTGTAGGTAAGTAGAACATGTTCCCATATGGAGGAACAAAAATGTAACCCCAAAATAAAAATGAAAAAATTAGAATGATACTTAAGGAAAGAATCATGGGGAAGGAAAAAATGTATGTCTAAAATATCAAGTCTAGGATAGGAAAGACATGACATATTAACCTCATGTGAATAGGTTATAAGTAGTCAAAAACTCAGTGAGAATCACCAATATGATGTCACAACCCTAGAAAAATGAATTCCTAAAATCTATCGATAAAAAGATTTTTGACCAGAATAAGGCAAATATTGTTCCGATTTTATTCAGCACAATATATTCAGGATTAAGATCATACCTAGATCCAGTACTTACTTCTGCTACCATGCGTTAAGGGGGATATTGACAGACTAGTGCGTATTTGAAAGGCAAGAACTTGAAAAGGTGTGGAAACAGTAATACTTTAGCTTGTAGAAAAACTAAACAGACATACTCATCATTTTTGAATATTTCAAGTACTGTCGTGTAGAAGGCAAATCAGATGTATCCTGCAATATACTTGGAGGATATAAGTATGATCAATGAGAAGATGTTAGAAGTGAAGACTGATTATTTGTCTTTATATAAAGAAGTATCTTTATAAGGGTGACAGAGCTATATATATTCTTTTTTCCGGAGAGTCAGGTATGTCCAAAAATTGTACTGCTTGATGAGGTATATTCATTATTACTTGTTAAGTATTCAAGAACATAAATATGTAGATATATAGGAAGATGATAGTCATGTAATTTTTAAGATGATTTTTAATTGTTCTTTAAAGTTCTAAATATTTTTGAGTCATAATCATAAGCACTAAACAATCTCTATTTCGTTTGATTTCAAAATAATATCCAACTTTCAAATCATAGTTTCTACTAAGTATATTCAGTCAAAACATCCATTTAAGTACTTACTGCCATCTTAGGTCATAATGTTATTCATTTACCACTATTACAGTGTCTGGCATTAAATGGAGTCTGATTTTTGTTTCTTAGATGAATGAAAAATTTTGACATAAAGAAATTCTTGAATGATACTACTATAAACTGCTAAGCACTTCTATGAATTCAGCAGTAGATATTATTTTCCATAGGAATTTTTATCATCTTGTTCCTCTATTGGCTTAATACTTTGTTTCTCAATGTGTGGCCTGGATAGTGTTGGGGTCTCTGGGTGTGATTTATGTGTCAAAGATTCTATATGAAATTAAATTTGGTGATATATATTGCCAATATTTGAAATATGAGCATTAGGATTTTCTTAGAAACTACCTTCTTATTTATATCAAAGACACCCATTTTCTAAGAAGAGAGTACTGGTGACTTTATCTTATCTAGTATTTTCATGCAATGTAGTCATTTTGTTAAATTTGCATTAATATTATTGTTACTTTTGTCTTTGCAATAATCCTTAGCCAAAAGAGTGGCAAATTAGTGTAACTTTATCTTCTTACCAGGAACAGGAGGACCATCTTTTTTGGGTAAGATGACATAGGCAAACTGCATAGCAGGTAGCCCAGGTATCATTCACTGTGGGTGCAGCAGTGCCCCTTTTCAGCTAAATATTTTTGGGCCATTTGGGGAGTCCTGTTTGATGAGCTGATGCAGGAATAAAAAGTCTGAGTTTATGGGTTACTGGGAGGAAGATAAAAGATGAAAATGGATGGCAACTGCACTAATATCTCAGAAAGTCTTGAAAGTTGACTTCAGGAAAATCCTGAAGGATGATGCACCTGGTGAACTACATTGTGGGGAATGAGAAATGGTTGGATTAGGACGCATAGACTTCGGGTTAGAGATTTCAATGTGGAGAGAAAGGGAGGATCAGGGCCCAGGTAGTATGAGATAACGGAAAGTGGATTAATCTATGGGAGTGGTATGATGTGTGGAAATCATTGTACATGTTACACCTACACTTGGACATCTGTCTTGGAAGAGGCAGTAAACACCCAAATAGAAAAAAGTCACCTGACCAGTTGATGTTTGTCCCCCTCTATCACTGTACCAGCTTAGTGTTGCCATGATGGACTCAGGAGAGAAGTGGCTGTAATGGCAGAGGTGGCAGCTACACATGGGTCCAACAGCATGGACTCCTAGCTACTAGGCTATACAACTTGTCAGCAAAAGACGTTTCCTGACCCCTAAAGTCTTGGCATTTTTTGAGGAGACTAACTAGCCACTAATGACAATGTAGCCTTTCATCCTGGAAGAGAGACAGGGATTTGTTCTGATAGTAATAAGTACACATTTGGGTATGGCACTCTCGCTCCTGCATGATTAACATACACAGTGTTTGATTCACGAGCATATGATTGATCCTGCAATCAACTGATCCTGCATTGGACCAGGGGGCCTACTTACAGAAAAGCAGTCATGAATTCATGACTATGAGAATTGCTGGTTATACCCCCAGAACTTTTCTGAATGATTGCTGGAATGGTTTGCTGAAAGCACAACTGGAACACCAAGTTGGAGGCATACTATGTGAAAAGGGGGCAACATCTTCTGGAATGCCAGGTAGGTACTGGTTTGTGTATAAGAATTTAAAAAAGATTTTTAATTGAATATTTAGGTCTGGTCAGAATTCCTTTCCTTCTCTTGGTTTTGGGTAATGTTAGAGATTAATTTAATGGTATAACTTGTAGGAAAGCTCAGAGTTATGCCAGAACTAACTACTAGTGGAACCACTTCAGACTATAAATCAGTTCATTCACTGGAAATCCATTTTCTATTTTGCTTAGCTTTATAAAAAGGTTGGAAAAGTACCCAGTTCTGTACAATATTGGCTGTGAACAAAGTACTCATTTTATCAACGTATTGCTTTTGCTGATTCAGTAGTACCCAGTAGAGTCTGAAGTGTGTCTATGGGTTCATGGTTTCCTTAAGAGCTTCTGTTGCTCTCCTGGCCTTTAGGGGGTTTCCTGATGACATATTCTTGACTCATGTTAAAGGTCTGAATGTGTCTGCTGTGCAATTTACTAGTTGGATCAAAAATAATAAAAGGTGTTTTGTGTTAAGAATTAAAGTTTTATTTGGAAACAATATATTAGTTTTCTCAGCAGAGCTAAAAAGACACTGTCTTGCCAAATTCTCCCTCAAGAAAGGTAAACTCTTTATTTACTAATTTTATTACTTTTGATTAAAGTCAAGGTTCCATGAAAATGTCTTCTCTGTAAAATGTATTTTTTAAATTTAAGCACACTGGGGAAATTGCTTTCCCTACATAACTACTCTTAAAAAAGCTTCTTTGTCATTTCAAGTGGGAAAGAGACTTGCTTTCCAAAACTTCACTGTCCAACAGGCTACATACTCAAGATTTTTTTGATATTCATATACAAACTATTTTTAAACTAGTGACTATGTAGAAATAAATAATGAATTAATGGAACTATCTAGAACATTTTCATTAAATATTTGGATACAAGCACAGACATTTTGGCCTGAGTATCTACAATGATTTTCTAGACTAATCAAATTCAGGGGACATTTATTCCGTTTTCCATATAATAGGAAACATTCTAATAGTAGGGGCAAACATTCTAATACTAAAGATCAAGGTGTTTAGAGCAGGTATCTGTTGGGGTTCAATTGGTAAATAAAATAGAATGTACCCTGGTCTGGGTGCTGTCCCGTTGAGATCCTAAACTAGATCTGATTTTTTTACTCTGAGAGAGCACTCTTCTCTCTGCTTGCCACAACCCAATCTACTTGGAATCCCGTTCCCTCAAATTGTGATTGATAGTTTCACTAGTTCCCTTTTGTATTCTAATAATTTGAAGAATAAAATACAAAAATACCTGGCATTTAGTTTTTCCAGCGGAAAATAATTTGATTTAAACCATCTGCCCAATAGAATCTGTGTAGGTAATTTCTAAGTTTTTTATATTTTATTAAACAAACCTACCTGCTTTGTTATTGTCAAGAAACATGGAATTATCCATTATAAAGAAATATAGTCATTAAAAGTAATGAATATCAGGTAATTTTATGTAAAGGATCATTTAAGGAAATATGAGATTTTTCTTTAGTTACTAATATTACATTTGCAATTAAAATTATTAAGCAAGTAATTCATACAACTCTATAGCAAAAAACAATCTGAGTAGAAAATGGGCAGTTGGAATAGTTATTTTTCTAAAAAAGACACAGAAATGTCCAACAAGTATATGAAAAGATGCTCAATGTCACTAATAACACTGGTCAACAGTGAGATCATTACTGACTTAAAAAGGCCCTAATCTGTAGTATCTTGGTGTGCTGAACATGAATATAACCCTGAAAATTTTTTATTAGCTCTCGTTTTGAAGCTATTTCATATAATTCATTTTATATGTTTCACCGTGTAAATTTATCCATTAGGACTGCAACAACATCCTAAATCAGCCTAGAATGATGCAATATTGCATCGCATTGCATAATACCATCGTGCACACATCGTCCAGAGCTGATTGCCTCATTTTCTGATGCAATGCAATACTACTGCCAGGCGGCTGCTGAAGGAAGCTGACGTCAGAAGTGCGCTATAGAAAGCCCTGTTGGAAAGGTTGAGCACTGAAAACATTTCAGACTTTGTGAGAGACAGTTTACTATTCCATAGAACTGTTATTATTTTATCCATTTAGGCACAATACAGAACAGTAATGCCTCGAAAGTGTGTTAATAGCGTGGACAATTTCTGCTCTATTTGTGGGAAAGTGACATTTGCTAACCAGAAGAAAAGTATCACTTCTCAAGTGAAGAAGGCTTATCATCTTTACTTCGGATGCAAGGTTGGTAACTAAGACAAGCCTTAGGCCCCGCATATATGCTGTGCTACATGTACAACACAGCTTTCACAGTGGTTCAATGGCAAAAGACCATCAATGCTGTTTGCGCTTCCCATGGTGTGGAGAGAGCCAAGCAACCACATGAAACACCGTTACTTCTGCTTGATTCCTCCTCTTTCCGGTGGAATAATGAAGCAAAAGAAGTCGAGAATAGTCTACCCAAACATTCCGTCTGCATTGAGATGACTGGTTCAACAACTTGATGCAGGGTGATGTGAAACAAGCATGGAATGCTTTTCACCTGGTGTCTACAAACTTTCTTGGGAATGTTAGGGCAGAAAACTATAAGGAACTAGTAAAAGACATGCTGATGCAGTATCAGAAACTAGGCTGCAATATGTCTCTAAATATCTACTTCTTCATTCCCATCTGGATTTCTTCCTTGAAAACTGTGGTATGGTTAGTGATGAACATGGCAAACATTTTCATCAAGATAGTGCATCAATGGAACAAAGATACCAAGGAAAATGGTCCACTACAATGCTGGCTGACTACTGCTGGACACTCCCCAGAGATGCTCGAGAACAGCTGTACAAGAGAAAAGCGAAGAAATCTAAGAAGTAGTCTATGACTTGATTTTTTACAGGTATTAATCATAGGCCAATTACTACTGGCATGCATTTCGTGATGTACACATCCATTTATTGCAGATTACAAAAAAAACTAGAGCCCAAATTAGAATGTACTGTAATACTTGTGTTGAGCAAATATAGGAACTTTTGTAAAAATTGTTGACCAGTGTAATCAGGGAAATGTGAATCAAAACCACAATGAGATATTACCTCTCACCTTTATAATGATGATTATCAAATGACAAGAAATGCTGCTATCAAGGATATAGAGAAAAGGGAACCCTTGTAAACTGTTGGTAGGAACATAAATTAGTAGAGCTGGTATGGACAACTATGTACAATATTATGGAGGGTCCCCCCCAAATTAAAATAGAACTACCATAATGTTTAACAATCCCACTTTCGAATATTTAGTCAAAGAAAATGAAAACACTAATTTGAAAAGGTAAATGCACTCCCATGTTCATTGTAGTGTTATCCATAATAACCCCATTACAGAAACAGCCTGGGTTCTTCAATGGATGACTGAGTAAAGAAGCTATATACAGTGAAATATTATTATTATTTTTTTCCAGAGACCATGTTTATTTTTTATTTATTTATTTTTTAATTGTTATTTATGTCTTTTACATTTTGTATTCCCCTTGGGCAGCCCACCACCAATTCACCCGTGATCCATCTCCATGGTCCCCTGTATTCTCCTCTCTTCCATTTTGTGCCCTTATCCTCCCCTCCCCACCCTCCCCCCGCCCCACTGCTGAGTGTCTCTCTCCCACCCGGCCTCCCTATAGTCCTGTTA